>JARQOC010000004.1:122373491-122384636 GCA_033576535.1 Allobates femoralis | reverse complement strand
AGGATCAGAACACACAGCTGATCGTAACCGAGGGAGTGCGGCAAGGTAAGTATAAAGTGCAGGAAGAAAGCAATCCCTCTTCTCTCATTGGCTGCTGCCTGTGGACTCTGCTAGAGCTCTCTCCCTTCCTTGAATCCCATTGGCTGGCTGACATATTTTTTTTTTGCTTCTAGGTGGGGGCAGCTCTTCCCCCATGCCCCTTGCTGGGTACGCCCATGCCAAGACTCACACAAGTATCTCGCATGTCTCTTGCAAGTGGGACCCAAGCTTTAGGGACGCTTTACACACACCAACTTCTGTGTCCAACTTCTGAACGACTTACTGGTTGCAGTGAAATCATGGACACATTGTTCCATTTTGTGGCTGTGTACAAATGGAACAATTTGTCCATGATTTCACTGCAACCAGTAAGTTGGTCAGAAGTTGGACACAGAAGTTGGTGTGTGTAAAGCAGCTCTTAGAGAATATGAAATTACAATTTGTAGATATGACTGACTCCATGTGCTCCGACATTACACACCGTTGCCAGAGCTGTTTTTACATTGCATCCATTATTTTGGTGCATAAAATGTATAAAGTTCATTGGTGTAAAGCAGGATAGGGGCTAAACTTACATGTTTAGGATTGTCCATGATGCACTAATTCTTCTTCTTCTTCATGTTGTACTATACTGCGACAATGATTTAATTTGTTTTGTTGTTAAAAATAAACCAGTTACCATGTATGACCTCAAGGTGGCAGCTACGGGGCTCATCTTTTACAGTATGTTCTCCCTAAAAGCTAATCAGAAACTCATAACTTTTATTCCTATTTGGGTAAAAAATAAAAACACTGAGATCTGAATTTGCTACATTATTTTTCCTGCATTAAATGGACCCGAGTAATAAACTGTGTAATTAAGGGCCCTTTCACATCAGCGTTTTTCGTAATTCGCGGCAGATGCGGTGAAAAAACCGCATCTGCCGCGTTTGCCGCATAACCGTTCCACTTGCGGCGCGGTTGCGGTTCTTCCCATACAAAGTATAGGGGGACTTGCGGCAGATGCGGCAAGTGCGGTTTTGCACTTGCGGCAGGTGCGGCAGCGAAAAAAAACGCGGCTGACCGCGGTTTTTTTCGCTGCCGCACCTGCCGCAAGTGCAAAATCGCACTTGCCGCATCTGCCGCAAGTCCCCCTATACTTTGTATGGGAAAAACCGCAACCGCGCCGCAAGTGGAACGGTTATGCGGCAAACGCGGCAGATGCGGTTTTTTCACCGCATCTGCCGCGAATTACGAAAAACGCTGATGTGAAAGGGCCCTAAGCTATATTTTCTGCATAATAGTTGTAGTGATATTTTACATGAAATAGTAATAAAACCATAAAATCTATCACATTTATGTTCTGCTTTAATGCCTTCACAATCCTTGACGTATAACTTGTCAAAGGTTGTGTCCTTGCCTTTTATTCGGACTCCAACGCTGAGCCCCCATCATTCCCCGCACATGTCAGATGACCTAATCAGCCATCATGTGACAGCGGGATTTAACAGGTGCCATCAGAGGGGTGCGTTATTCCCCCGCTCCTATCGGTGCACCCGTGATCTGATTGTAAGATTGTCATGACAACCAAGGGTCAGCTGATGACCCCTGTTTCCATTATGATCTTCCTGTAAATGCCGGCTGTGAGCCAGCATTCTTAGCAGATCATGCACTGCTCTGTATAACACAAGCCAGAATCACAGCTTCAAGTCTCCTAAGACTGTGTTTATATTTCATTTGTGCCGTCCATTAAATGGATTCGTTTCACTGACCGTAAAATTGCATTTTTTGACATTTTGTTTAGCATAACAAAATGTATATGCTAATGTGTCACCCCTGCAGGGGATTGCCACAGGATCCACGGGTGCAAGGAGGGATTTACACCTTGGTACACACAGCACACAACACTTTCCACCCCAGACCTGAAGGGGGAGCTCTATTGGCTGCCTTAAGCCAGATTCCCTTTAAAAGATCCAGGCCTGAGGGGAGGAGTCAGTTAGTTAGTTCCAGTTCGTTCCAGTCAGTGAAGAGAGCAGGAGTGAAGGAGCTGGTCGCTGGGAAAGATCCAGGCCCAGGACAAGGGAACACTGACCCAGCTGTGCTGCACCCTTGGGAGAGGGGCGGAGGCCAGTGGAGAAAAAAACGCTGATGTGAAAGGGCCCTTATATATATAGTATTTATATAATATATATATATCTATTATATAATTGCGAATGGGTTTTTTGCCCCTTCTGAGACCGCTCGCGCTGCGAGTCAGCGTGGTCATGTGGATACGCCCGAAGCATTGGCCGCGCAGTGGCCATTGCGAGCAGTTCTAAGGCGACTCGCTATGCCCGCGCAGGCCGTCGGAGGAATGGCAAACACTGCAATTTAAACGCCCGTGGCTGCTGCATGCAGCACCATGATGAGGTCATCACCCTGCAATTCATCACAGTTAGGAGGACGCAGCTGCCGGCGGGAGGGGTAACAGTGATCTCCATTCAGGAGCCGAAGAGCCTGGAGTGTGTGTGTGTTTGTGTCAGGGCAATGTGTGTGTGTGTGTGTGGGGGGGAATTTGTGCAGGGGGCAGTATGTGTGTGTGAGGGGGTTGTACCGGGGGCAGTTTGTGTGTGGGGGAGTTGTACAGGGTGCAGTATGTGTATATGTGTGTGGGGGCTGCACAGGGGCAGTGTGGGGAGGGGATTGTACAGGGGGAAGTATGTGTATGTGTATGGGGGTTGTACAGGGGGAAGTATGTGTACATATGTGTGTGGGGGGTTGTACAGGGGGCAGTATGTGTGTGCGGGGATTGTACAAGTGGCAGAATGTGTGTAGGGGGTTGTACAGGGGGCAGTATGTGTGTGGGGTGTTTGTACAGGGGGCAATCTGTCTGTGTGGGGAGAGTGTATGCTATCTGGAGGGCTGTGTTTATGCTATAGGTAGGACCTTTGAGGCTGCATTATGTTACATGGATGACTGTGAGGCTGCATTATACTATATGGAGGGCTGTGACGCTGCATTATACTTGATGGAGGGCTGTGACGCTGCATTATACTATATGGAGGGCTGTGATGCTGCATTATACTTTATGGAGGGCTGTGACGCTACATTATACTATATGGAGAGCTGTGACGCTGCATTATGCTATATCGAGGAATGTGAGGCTGCATTGTATTATATGGAAGGCTGTGACGCTGCATTATTCTATATGGAAGGCTGTGATGCTGCATTATTCTACATGAAGGGCTGTGATGCTGAATTATACTATATGCAGGGCTGTGACGCTGTATTATAATAAATAGAGGGCTGTGACGCTGCATTATACTTTATGGAGGGCTGTGACACTACATTATACTATGTGGAGAGCTGTGACGCTGCATTATACTATATAGAGGGTTGTGAGGCTGCACTAAAAATTTATGGAGGGCTGTGACGCTGCATTATAATATATGGAAGGCTTTGACGCTGCATTATACTATATGGAGGGCTGTGACGCTGCATTATACTATATGCAGGGTTGTGACGCTGCATTATAATATATGGAGGGCTGTGACGCTGCATTATACTTTATGGAGGGCTGTGACGCTACATTATACTATATGGAGAGCTGTGACACTGCATTATGCTATATCGAGGACTGTGAGGCTGCATTGAATTATATGGAGGGCTGTGACTGCATTGTACTATATGGATGACTGTGGGGTTGCATTATACAATATGGAGGGCTGTGATGCTGCATTATAATATATGGAGGGCTGTGAGGTTGCATTATATAATATGGAGGGCTGCGATGCTGCCTTATACTAGATGGAGGGCTGTGATGCTGCATTATACTAGATGGAGGGCTGTGATGCTGCATTATACTAGATGGGACATGGGGCTGCATTATTCTATGTGGATAGATAGGTGCATTATACTAGATGGAGGACCATACAGTATATACCATGATAGGGGACATATATACCACGATAAGGGCATATTCCTGGAAGAGCCTGGCCAAACATGTGATCAGCCCCTACAGTGCACCGGGCCAGATATGACGTTCTGAACGACCATGGCTTGCCCCCCTCTAGTTTTAATCTTGGGTACGCCCGTGCTGTCATACACTAACACACACACACACCCACACTGACATACACTGTGTGAGACTGTGACCGGGGTTATCTATGATGGCCGGTACGTCTCACCCAGGTTGTGCTTCCTCCATGTGTAGGAATAGTTCCACTCCGGGGTTTTGAAGTGGTTTTACCTCCAGGAACGGAAAGTGTTAAAAGGGAAACTGGAACCCTGGGTGTGGTCCTTAGTGAGGAAGTGAACACAACTCCCTAGGCTCAGACAGGGAAGGAGCGTGAACCAGACACAGATCCTTGTGGCTTGATCCTGGAAATTCATGAGCATAGTGAGTGGTCCAGGAGGCCCGGGAAGTAAGAGGAACAGGCAACTCCGGCTGCGTCCCGGAACCCGAGGTCTGTGATATATTGGACTTGTGTTGCAATAAACGTTTTTGTGTGAACCCTGGTGCCTGGATCCCGTGCCTGCGTCCGTGCAACCGGCAACGCTACCTCACATATGGTGGAGAATGAGGGCATTGGCAGCCCGGTGAGGTGTAGCAGCCCTGTCTCTTACGGTATACCCAGTGCACATGTCCTGGATCCAAGCGGCTACGTTGCAACACAAACCAGCAGCCAGCATGGAGGATCTGCTCAAGCATCTGGTGCAGGCACAGCAACAACAGGAGCAAAGGCACCAGGAGCAGCACCACATGCACCAGCAAGCCCTGCAGCAGCAGGAACAAAGATACCAGGAGCAGCAACGAATGCACCAGGAACAGATGTCCCTGCTGACCGAGGCTATCCTTGCCGGGCCGACGGCTCCACCCCGCGGATCAGGTGACGACTGCAGCGTCCGGAAGGTGGTAAGACAAGCGTTACAAAAGATGACCCCGGGGGACGATTTGGAGGCGTTCCTGGCTGTGTTTGAGTGGGTGGCAGAGAGGGAGAAACTGCCGGCCGCCCAGTGGGCCGAGGTATTGTCACCCTATCTGACTGGGGAGCCCCAAAAAGCATACGTGGACCTCTGTACCGAGGACACCCTAGATTATGGGGTCCTGAAAGGCGAAATCCTTGCTCGGTTGTGGATGAATACTTATGTTGAGCCCACTGGGACGGGGTACTCGGTACCGGACCGGGTCTGCTACTGGGGAATTCATGGGTGGTCCTGGTCCGGACCGTGTCCCTGGCTTGACAATGAAATAGGGGATATTTACAGGGGAATGTCAGTTGTGACGTCACCCACTGTATGCGGCCAGTAATGGGGCCGCCGCTGCTGCAGAACCTCCGGGGATGATATAATGACAGCGTAGATGGAATAGTTCCCATGGGCAGAACTGTGTTCCCCGGGGCAGTGATGGTTAAAGTCTATTGTGTGGTGTGCAGGCCTGGTGCTGAACGCTGTACACTTACTGTCCAGATGCTGCAGGAATCCTCCCTCGGTGGGGATCCTTTGCAAGCCTGCATGGAGGGAATAGCATTCAAGGAGAGAGAGGCAAGGGAGGCATCTTCGGGGTTCACCGTGTTTACTTCTCAAGCTCTTTAGTACAATTCACAGTTCAGTACAGTTCTTACAGTGCAGTTCAAGTCTCAGTACACGGGCACACTTTCCCTCTCCGGGTTCCCTTTGCTCCCTGCAGCTAGGTCTCTGCTCTCTGTGACCCCTCACACTGTCTCTGTGTCCTTTCCGGGCTGTTAACTCTTTGTGTCTGTGTTCGCTTGGTGTGCGTCTCCGGACAGTATGGCGGTGACTCGGGCCCCTGTGGGTCCTCCTGGTTGTCACTGAGCTGCCTGTCCTTTGGGGTAGGAACCCTAACGTGTAGCTGTGGTCCCCTGTCGGTTGTCTGGGGATGCCGGATGAAACTACGGTCCCCTCTAGAGCCGAAACTCTACTCAGCCCAGCCTCCAGCAGTCCTCCCGTGTGAGGCTCTACCAGGCTCTCTCTACTGCGTCTTCCAGTGTCATAGGAGGGCTACTCCGCCTGCAGTCTGTCGTCTCGGCTGTAATTCTAGGGCCCGGGTATCACCGTCCCTCTCTTCCTTCACACTCCTGGGGGTACTGGCTTCGGACGTGCTTTTTCTCTGCGGCTCGCACTGGCTCTGTTCAGATTCTGCGCTCCTACACCACGCTTTGTCAGGACGTGTGATACAGTCTTTCCTTCTCAGCTTAACTCGGCCTACTGCTGTCTCTCGGCCTGTGCCGTGCTCCTCAGCCTGCTGCTGGTCTGTGTCTTTGCTGCTCGGCACCCAGGGCCTACTGACTCCTTCCTCCTCCCCCTTCACTATTTCACCTGACTACGTGTGTGCCCAACCCACTGCTCTAAACTCACGACCCCTCGCCTGCTTAGAGTTCCTAGGCTCCGGGTTGGGTGCTGCCCTCTACTGTACGTGCCCTGCGCAAATGGTGGAGAGGGTGGTGGTCGATCGCTTTTTGCGCACTTTAACCGTCACCATACAACGGTGGGTGGGACAGGGCGACCCAAGCACCCTGGATCAATTACTGTGTCTGGTGGAGTGACATGTGGCTACGCAGGACTTGATACGAGACACTGGGACTTTGCGTGCCGCCCGTCGGTGATCCCCCTCCAAGCCCCAGGTGAAGGCCCCACCGCCGGCAGCTGTGCAGGAGGCTGCTCCTGTCCCCTCGAGGCCTCCCCTTCCTTCCGTCCCTGAGGTCCGGAAGGTCATGTACCCCAAAAGACAACCCGTCAGGGGCTCCTCTTTCCCCATTAGGTGTTGGCGGTGCCATATGGGGAAAGAGGAGCCCCTGACGGACATATGGGAGCCCAGTGTCCCCTCACCACTGAGCCCATGGATTGCGGGTATATACCCGGCGGGGATCAATGTATTCTCAGACGGTGTGTACCGCGGACCTTGTTATCCCGGAGACCGAACCCCACTTGTGCCAAGGTGACAGCCTTGTTGGATTCCGGAAGCTTGGTAACCCTTGTGCGGTCAACCCTAGTGGCAGAAGGGAAAGCCACCGGGCGTATGGTAGGGGTGGTATGCATCTATGGGGACCTCCGAGAACACCCTACGGGGGTTGGCTACCATCACGGCACCCTGCAGAAAGGTGCAACATGAAGTGGGAATTATGAACACTCTTCCCTATGACGTGATCCTGGGAAGGGATCTGCCATTTTTTTGGACTCTATACGAGGGGCCATGTAAGCCCCCCCCCCCCAGGTAACGGACATAACGGGACCTGAGCTCGCCAATCCCGAGGTCGGGACACCTGCCGTAGGGGTCACCACGATAGGAACAGAGTGTGAACCCGTTAGGCCACCCCTAGAGGTATTGGCAGGAGAGCTCGAGACAGATGAGCCAAAAATGCAGGAACGGGTGTTGCAAAGGTTCTTTTGGCCCGGGCTATTCGGGGAGGTGAAACAGTTCTGCGAAACATGCCCGGAGTGTCAGCTTACCGCACCCCTGGCACACTTTTGCAGTCCGTTAGTACCTTTGCCCATTTGAATGGATAGAACGTATAGGGATGGATCTGGTGGGGCCCCTCGTAAAGTCCGCTCGAGGGCACCAACATATCCTGGTGATAGTCGATTACGCCACCCGGTACCCCGAGGCGATACCACTCAGACATACTGCAGCTAAGCTTATTGCTCGGGAGTTGTTTGCCGTGTTCTGTAGGGTGGGGTTGCCAAAGGAGATCCTTACGGATCAGGGGACCCCATTCATGTCCAAAGTCACTAAGGAGCTGTGCAGACTACTCCAGATTAAGCAGTTGCGTACGTCGATGTATCATCCCCAAACGGACGGGTTGGTGGAATGATTCAACAAAACCCTAAAAATCATGCTTAAAAGGGTGATTTCCAAAGACGGGAAGGATTGGGATATGTTGCTCCCCTATTTGATGTTCGCCGCCCGAGAGATAGTACTGATACCTAAACCGGATGGCTCCTTACGGTTTTGCAACGATTTTAGGAAACTGAACGAGATATCAAAGTTTGATCTCTACCCCATGCCCAGGGTGGATGAGCTGATCGATAGGCTGGGACAGGCGCGGTATTTCAACACGCTCGACCTGACCAAGGGGTACTGGCAGGTGCCACTAACGGAGTCGGCATAGTTTGTTATGCCGGAGGGTCTCTTTCACTATGTTGTCTTGCCTTTTGGTTTACTCGGCTACATTCCAGAGGCTGATGGACTTGGTGCTGGAACCCCACCAGGCGTATGCATCAGCATACCTTGATGACATCATAATATACAGCACCGAGTGGCAGACCCACAATACACTACAATACAATACACAATGATAGTTAGACAATTGCTGATCAGATCATCATCAAGGATTCCTTTTCCGGTGATGGACGGGAGACTGGGACACTCAAGAGGTGAGGAGATTGGGGCCCGTCCCCTCACCTCTCCTCAAGACCCACGTGACTTCAGGCTTGCGGGCCTCATCGGTGATGGACAGGAGACAGGGTCCCCTCAAGAGGTGAGTGGGGTGGGGCCTGGCAGTGATTGACAGGAGAGGGGGCCCATGCAAGATTTGAGGGGGCAGGGCCCGGAGGAGACCCCCAGCAAAGCAGCGTCAGCGTGAGCCGGCCCTGCTCCCTGCTCCAATCGGTCACGCCCCCTGTGGCACAGCTGGGCCTCCCTGCCCCTGACTCCAGGCAGAGCTGTACCCCCCCAGAGGCAACCCTGATTGTCAGTTTTAGGGATGAGTCCATGGGAAACGCAGGTAATTTTCTGCTGGACCCCACGATGAGGCCTGGGAGGGCTGTAATATGGCAGAACTGTATGGGAAAATGATCAAGCTGCATGGGAACAGTATGCAGACATAATGTACAGTAGACTATGTCTGCATGCTGTTCTGTCGTACAGTGAACTTTCCCGGCTCAGTACTTTCTCGCTGTGATGCCGGAAAGTTGTCCGGAATTCAGAGCTGTGTCGCATCACTCGAGATGAACTCAGGTGACCTAAACCGTGACATCACCTCGTTCACTGTAAGAGCCGAAGCTCACAGAATATCATGGAGAGGTACGTGCATTTAATAAAGATGGGAATGAGGTATGTGTCTGCTTTTTGTTGTAATAAAATTATTTTTCTCTGTGTTGTGTCTTCTTTACTATTTACTAGAAATTTCTAATGGCCAGGTCTAATATGGGCCCGACATTAGCAATCTCTGGCTTGTTGCCACCTGGCAATATTCAGCTGACATTAACCCCTTTATTACCCAGTATGTCGCCGGCACCAGGGCAACTAGAGAAGTCAGGGTACAGCCTCATAAAATGGCGCTTTAGATGAACACGCCATTTTCTGAGGTAGCTACGGGCTGCAATTCGCAGCGTGTTTGACCCAGAACCAGGAACAGGTACCAGGTTTTAGTGAGCCCCGGGTGAAACAGTCTCCGTGGGCCCCTTTACCACATACCATGATTCATGAATGTAATATGAAAGCTGTGGGCTGTGTATATATATAATACAGAAACACCTGAGTGGGCTGTATGTATAATATTGAGGTTGTGCAGGGTTGCATATATAGAATATAGAGGCTGCTGGGCTGAGTATATAATATGGAAACTGCTAGACTGTATATATAATGGAGCCTCCATTTTATAAATACATCACAGCCTCCATATTATATATTCAGCAGTCTCCATTGCACAGCAGTAGCCTCCATATAGCCCAGCACAGCCTCCATAGCCCAGTAGCAACCTCTATATAGCCCAGCACAGCCTCCATAGCCCGGCAACAGACTCCATATAGCCCAGCACAGCCTCCATAGCCCAGTAGCAACCTCTATATAGCCCAGCACAGCCTCCATATAGCTCAGCAGCAGCCCCCATAGCCCCGCAG
Source organism: Allobates femoralis (assembly GCA_033576535.1). NCBI lineage: Eukaryota > Metazoa > Chordata > Amphibia > Anura > Aromobatidae > Allobates > Allobates femoralis. The sequence goes on along the minus strand of JARQOC010000004.1, from coordinate 122,374,778 downwards.
TAGCCCCCGTGCACCTAGTACAGCCTCCATAGCTCAGCAGCAGCCTCCATATAGTCCAGCAGCAGCCTCTATAGCCCGGAACAGCCTTCATATAGCTCAGCACAGCTTCCACAGCCCAGAAGCAGCCTCTATAGCCCAGAACTGCCTCCATAGCTTGCAGCAGCCTCTATATAGCTCAGCACAGCCTCCATATAGTCCAGCAGGAGTGGGCTCCATAACCCAGCAGCAGCTTTTATAGCCCAGAAGCAGCCTCTATAGCCCAGAACAGACTCCATAGCCCACAGCAGTCTCCATATAGCTCAGCACAGCCTCCATATAGTCCAGAAGATCCCTCCACAGCCCAGAAGCAGCCTCTATAGCCCTGAATAGCCTCCATAGCCCGCAGCAGCCTCCATATAGCTCAGCACAGCCTCTGTAGCCCACAGCAGCCTCTATATAGTCCAGAAGCAGCCTCCACAGCCGAGAAACAGCCTCCACAGCCCAGAAGCAGCCTCTATAGCCCAGAACAACCTTCATAGCCCACAGCAGCCTCCATACAGCTCAGCAAAGCCTTCATATAGTCCAACATCAGCCTCCATAGCCCGCAACAGCCTTCATATAGCTCAGCACAGCTTCCACAGCCCAGAAGCAGCCTATATAGCCCAGAACAACCTTCATAGCCCACAGCAGCCTCCATATAGCTTAGCACAGCCTCCATATAGTCCAGCAGCAGGCTCAATAGCCCAAAAGCAGCCTCTATAGCCCAGAAGCAGCCTTTATAGCCCAGAACAGACTCCATAGCCCACAGCCATCTCCATATAGCTCAGCACAGCCTCCATATAGTCCAGGTGCAGCCTCCACAGCCCAGTAGCAGCCTCTATAGCCCTGAACAGCCTCAATAGCACGCAGCAGCCTTCAAATAGCTCAGCACAGCCTCTATAGCCCACAGCAGCCTCTACATAGTCCAGAAGCAGGAACAGGTACCAGGTTTTAGTGAGCCCCGGGCGAAACAGTCTCCATGGGCCCCTTTACCACATACCATGATTCATGAATGTAATATGAAAGCTGTGGGCTGTGTATATATAATACAGAAACACCTGGGTGAGCTATATGTATAATATTGAGGTTGTGCAGGGTTGCATATATAAAACTAGATGGCGGCCCGATTCTAAAGAATCAGGAGTCTAGAATCCATATATACTTATTTATACTAATTTAACAATAATGCAATTAATAAATAATAGTAAGAAAGAACAAAAAACGGCAGCACTCACCAGCTCGTGAGAATTCTTTTCATTCAAGGTCCAG
>JARQOC010000004.1:122141843-122373391 GCA_033576535.1 Allobates femoralis | reverse complement strand
CATTCAAGGTCCAGTTACACAGCATCCATAAATGTGCTTATGAAGGGAGGGATGGAAATCATCAGATGTTGGCTTACCGTTTCATGGCAAATGCCACTTCACGGGTCTTTGCTCAACAACAATAATGCAATAAATAAATAATATGTATCCATCAACTATGCATATTTGTATGTTCTATAACATTTTTGAATATTTCATGAATATGTGCAAAGGCGCTTAGTATCCATACGGGCGAATACTTGTGTGCCCATCATGCATGTATTTTCACAGTAATTTTACATCTGATGGGTTGCTATAGAACGTTTTCAATCATTTTTTGGGCTTAGCTAAGCCTTCATTTTTAATAATTCTAAGAGTACAACTGAGATAAAAGACCTTTTGTGTACCCAAAATTTTTGTTTTTATTTTTACAGAAGTGTAAAATTTAAGAAATCATTGTCTATAGTACATCGATTGGCCAATATAAGCGTGCCCATCAACCACTTCACGGTGGCCTTTGATCTGACAGGTCCTAACTAACTTATCCCTACTTCTTAACACTTACACCCCTTTCACATCTGCATTTTTTCTGCTATTTGCAGAAGTAATGTTAAAAAAAATAAAAACTTCCACACTTGGCACCTAAGAACTGACCTGCAACACACTTGCAGCAAGTACGATGCAATGTATATGAAACTTGCAGTTAACTTGTAGTAAATGCGGCAAAGTTGGCTTCAACAGTTGCAGCAAATGCATCCACAAAAAAACACTTGTAGCCATGGTTTTTGCGGCCAAAACTACTGAAACCAAGTTGCCGCATCTGCTGCAAGTGAACCACAAATTTCATATATATTACATACGACTTACAGCAAGTGAGTTGTAGCTCAGCCCTTGCACAGCAAGTCCAAAAATTGTGCTATTACCACTCTAACTTCCATAAATAACAGTAAAAACACAGATGTGAAAACGAACTCTCTATTCTTTCCCTATCTATCTAAATACGTACCTCCCTATCATTTAAATGTACAGAACACACCTTGAGACAGAGATGTGTGTGAACAACCATCCCACCCGTCTCTTAGCTGTTCCAAAAAACCTCACCCTGTTTAAAAACAAAATGAAGGGACTTCCGGTTCCGGCGCCTTCATGGAGGGCTGTTGCTGAGGACGCTCCGGAGCCCGCCTGCACAATCTAACCTAATCCTCAAGTTCCGGAACAACATTATCCTCATACAGCATAGCGGCAGCGTCGGGGAGATGTCTACTATGGACCGCTACGTTGTTAGGGCCAGAGACAGCGAGGCACACGGTCCAGCCCTCATGGAAGAGGAAGAGGTGTCTGACGAGATAATGGCGGCGGCGGCAAGCGGATCTTCCCATGGGACGGAGACTGCAGCGGCTGAAGGAGAGCGGGACCACAGGAGAGAAAAAAGATGAAGGGCTCACAAAAACAAAGTGTGGAGCAGGTACCAAAGCAGGTGCAGATTGGGGCACACGGGGGACATGATGGCAGCACACAGGGGGTCACACAGAAAATGGATTACAAAATCCTTGCAAAGGAAATGGCGGCTCACCTAGCCATTGACTTTAAGGAGGCTGTAAATGAAGTGGTAGCTGCTTCTACAAAAGAAATCCATAATAGACTGGGACAGCATGATCAGCAATTAAGTGAGGCTGAAAGCAGAGTAGCTGCAGCAGAAGACAGGATAGAAGAACTGGAACATCAGCTTATAGATCTGCAGAAACGCTCTACATATGCATTCAATAAACTAGAGGACATTGAAAACAGAGCACGCAGAAATAATTTGAAGATTGTTGGCCTCCCTGAATCTATTTCCCCAGCTCAGCTTGTGGAGATCTTTGAGGTGGAACTCCAGAAATCCCTGGGACTGACTCATAGGTGCAAGACCGAACGTACACATAGAATTGGCCCCCCTAGAGACCCCATACGTCCTGCTGAGGAATCCAACCCCAGGGGCGACAGAACAGCTAATAAACCGCGCCACACCATAGCGAAATATCTTAACTATAGAGATAAAGAAGAAGTGCTTCGGGCATATAAGGCTAAACGGCATCCATTGATGATAATGGGGTACAGTGTGCTTGTCTTTGCTAATTACTCTGTAGAAGTCACTAATCGGAGGAGAGCTTTCAGCGAGGCGTGCTCTACTTTACACAAAAGAAACATTCGGTTTCAATTGGCCTATCCTGCCACTTTAAGATTTCGGTCGCGAGAGGGTTCCATGGTATCATACACCAAACCTGAAGAGGCAATGGCGATGATTACTGAGGGACTTAAATCTCCTGCTAAACACAGCTCAGGTGCTAATAGTCCAAGTAGTCCAAAGAGCCCAGACATATCACCAGACCCCGAGCACGGACAGATATCTGAAGGTCACCATGACTCTGTTAGACATTATAGACTCCGTTCTGATGCTGTATTGGATGGAGGATCTCCAAAGACTTTGACTCCTCGTCAGATACACCAATCGGGAACCAAGTGGCAAAAAAGAAAATAGAATATTTAAAATGGCTCCTTTAAAGAGTTAGAGTTCTCCTTTCACGAAGCTGTTCGGATACAATGAAAAAGTGGCTATACTCTGATCATACATTTAAGGATTCAAGCGGGGAAAAGATGTCTCTGAATGGGAGATCCAACACGCTTTCTCCCCCTTTTCTTTTTTCTTCCCCCCTACTTTTTTTTTTTTTACGGATATAATGTTATGGCACAGAGTCAAATAGTATATTTTCTGACTGCTCTTTTGACTGAGGGACTTGGGATTGAATTCAGAGTTATTTTTACTATTGTTGTCTTTAAATGAAGGTTAGGATTGTAGCGAGGGGCGTTCAGCGAGGCTTGTTCCACGGAGGAAAAAAGTGAAATTGAGTGGACAATGTTACATGGAGGAGAGATGGGAGGAATGAGGGGCAAAGGGGTGGGGGAGGGATAGAGAATCCAGAGCTATCTTGTATTTGCTTTCATTTATCTAGTCGCTACATGTTCGCCTTAACTTCCCTTGGAGATGGGCAGCACTTTGGGACGGTTTCTATCCGCCATTTGCATGATCGATTGAAATGTTCTACCTTTCGACATAAAGTGAGCTATAGTGAAGAATATGGTTAGGTGGGTCTCCTGGAATCTAAAGGGTTTGCGCTCGCCCGTAAAGCGCATGATGGTTCTGCACCATCTTAATAGATTGCATGCTGATGTGGCTTTGCTCCAGGAGACCCACTTGACTTCTGAAGATTTTTTCAGGCTCAAGAAATTATGGGTGGGGGAGATTTATGGCTCTAGTGCGGTTAACAGGAAGGCAGGTGTACTGATATTAATACGTAAAACACTGGCTCACTCAGTTATCTCAGCAAATACTGACCAAGAAGGGAGATTGATACACCTAACCTTGCAAATTAGAAATGACACTTTTAGTGTATACAACGTGGGCCACAAAATGTTTCTCCAGACTGTACAGAATGAGCTCCTGACAGATCAGGGATGCTACCGGGTAGTAGGGGAGATTTTAATATGGTAGTTCATGAAAATGAGGATAGGAAACATGCCAGACACCCACCGTCCACAGGAGTGGAAGAGTGCACTAGGAACAGCTTCTTGGAGGGATTGTTCCATTCCTGCACCATGATAGATGTTTGGCGAGTGCTACATCCACTGGAAAGGGAATATACTCATTTTTCCCATCCCCATGGGTCCTGGTTGAGATTGGACATGTTCTTTACCTCACATTTGGTTTTCCAGAAAATTATTGAAGTTACGGTGGAGGACATGGTCATCTCAGACCACAGCCCAGTGGTGATGGAAACAAGGGACACACATCGCAAGAGATCCGATTTTCTTTGGAGATTCCCTGACACATTAATTTGTGAAGAAAACTTTGTCAGACTTCTAAAAGAATGGTGGTTAGACTACACCGCTCTAATCCAGGCCTTCTGGGAGGCGGACAAATCGGTCTTGAGAGGGAATATCATGGCATATAGCGTGGGGCTAAAGAAGCGGGTCAAAGAGCAATACTTAGTGGCTAGCACAAAAGTGCGCGAGACATACTCTACAGACAAACTAACGATGGCGGAGCGGGACAAGGAAGCCTGGTTGCATGCAAAAAAAGAGTTTGATCTATGGGCAGGGAGACGAGAAGACTTGTACAAAAGTAGGCTAGAACTAGATTTACACAGGTTCGGGGACAAAGCGGGACGCATTCTGGCACGTCTAGCAAAAGGTAGATTGACTTCCACACCCATTTCAGCAATCACAGATAAAAAGGGAAATACCTGGACTGATCCGAAAGATATATCACGATCATTGGGAAAATACTTTGCATCCCTATATAGAGAGGATGGAGGGGTGGAGATTGAAGGATCGACTTGGCTTCAAAATGTTAAGCTCCTCCCGGGCTTGTCGGAAGAGGATAGACAACTTTTAAATGCCCCCATATCGGTGGAAGAGATTGACCATACAATAAGACGGTTGAACTCAGGAAAAGCACCCGGACCTGATGGGTTCAATGGAGCTTTCTTTAAAGCTCTAATGGTGGGTTTACACACACCAATCATTGTATCCAATCTCTGAACCAATCTCTGGTTGCAGTGAAATCATGGACACATAGTTCCATTTTGTGGCTGTGTACAACATGGAGCAATCTGTCCATGATTTCACTGCAACCAGAGATTGGTTCAGAGATTGGATACAATGATTGGTGTGTGTAAACCCACCATCAGGGAACAACTTTCACCTGTCTTGGGAGATCTAATTAATGCCATCCTTCAGGGAGAGCCGATACCAGACAGGATGAATATAGCTCACATTAAAGTAATACCAAAGTCAGGCAAGTCATTGATAGATCCTGTGAGCTATAGACCTATCTCGTTGATCAATCAGGACCTGAAGATACTGTCCAAGATAATGGCTGACAAACTGGCCACTATCCTCCCTAAGATAATTCATCCACATCAAGTGGGCTTTATAAGGGGGCGCTCGACGTTAACCAATATCAGAAAGGCTATGCTCCTTATAGATGCGGTGAATAGGGGGGGAGGAATAAGAGAGGGGAAACGCAGAGCGGCCGGCAGCCAGACACACGCTGAGGAGACTGGAGCAGCTCATTGAGGACTGAGGAGAGAGAGAGGTGAGTATTTACTGTTTTTTTTTATCCAGGCAGGGAGGTTTCCTGAAACTACAATGCAATACAGAATAGCAGCGCAGCTCTAGGAGAGCTCCCAGATTATAATAAGAACAATCTGGCTATGGGTCCCCAGGAGCCTCGAGCGTCAGCACAGACTACTCTCGTAATTCTTTTATGTAAGGTGAAGCCACCAGTCATTTATGTAGTGATCCAACGAAAAAACATCATTCAACCTCCTAATGGCCGATAACAGAGAGCAGAAGACAACTCCCTGTAAGTCAGGGTACAGAGCAGCTGCCAGGGGCAGTGTGTGTCAGTAGGACAGGAGCCTAGATCTGCTGTTCCATGAGTGCACCCTTTTTACAGCACTGAGTGCTGGCGAGCACTGTGACTTCAGTTGTCGGCAGTAAAGTTTCCTGCAGGTTCTCCACCTCATCGCTGCAGTTCCAAGTAAGCCATAATGGAGCCAGTGCTGCGGGCAAGAATTGGCGTCGCCTCGGTGTGCAGATTCATCAATTACACCTTGGCGGCACTTACAACTTCAAGGGTGCTGTGAGGCACCGCCGGCATGATCCGCATGGCCGGGGTACATCACATGTAGGATCAGAGGATGATCCTGTGCACACTGGCCGGTTTTCCTGTGATGATAATACTGTGTGAACCAACCTGAACACAATGAGGTTTCATGAGCCTAATGAGCGGCAGTGAGAGTGGGATGAGATCGAGGAGTCCATGAGGAATAGGATGTAATGAGTGAGTGCTGACAACCCGGAACACAGGGAGTTAACCTGAGCTGTGTGACCGGCTGATTAACAGCAGCTGAGGGGGTGTGTCCATGTGGGAGTGGCTGGCACGATAAGAGCCGGCCACCTGAGTGATTGAGAGATTGGTTCTGGAGGCTGAGATTGATTCTGGAGGCTGAGATTGATTCAGATGGAAGCTGAGACCAGCCAAGTGCAGAGCAGTCTGGAGGCTCTGAGTACATGATGGGAGCATGCTAGCTCCATGCCGGTGCCGAGGACCGTGGTCGTGTCCGCACCTGGAGGGGGAAGCCGTGGCTGAACCTGGTGGATACTGGTCCGGGCGTGGGGCGAAACACGCCTGGGAAAGGAGCCTGTGGGGATGCCTGGTGGAACCTGTGACACAGGTAGCGAGACCCGGATCCGTGCCCGGTAAGAAAGCAGTTCCCGAGCGATAGTGTGAACTGTGCACCTTGTGTGCGTAAATCATGTTAGGCGAGTATAGACCGCCCTTGGGACCGACTCAGTGGAGTCCGTTAAAGGTCCTGATGAACCGGAATGTATGTAGCCCTTGGAGGCAATTGTATGTAGAATGCCAGGCGGGCATAGACCGCCTTTAGGTCCGAGTCAGAGTGCTCAGTTAAAGGACCTGATGAAACAATGTGTTTAACTATGTGTATGAGGGCTTAGGTAATGGCCCTGAATGAGAGATGATGACCTATGTAAGACCCATGTATAATCATGTGGAGAGACAGTGACCCAGCTGGTATGGATGATGTTGGAGGCGTTCCGTCCTTGGGACGAGAGGGAGGCTTGCCCTGCTGCATGCAGAGGGTACCTGATCCCTCAACCACGACCTCTAATGGTGTGGGTGTGCCTGTGGTGCCAGAGACAGGGGTAATAGGGCTCCTAGTAGGTAACGGATGTAGAGGTTCCCGTGCACTATGGTTTGCCAGTCCCTGTAATGGGCCATGGAGGGGCCACAGTCCATGGATGTGGGCTGTGAGCAGGTGTGTGATCCATGGACGTTTGAATGATGGATCACATACGGTGTGTAAGGTCCCGGTCAGGCAGGATTCCTGACTAGGGGTGAATGTATATCATCATGCTGGGGTGACTAAAGCCAGGCGGCAGGTACCGCCATTGGGACCCACAGGGCCCGTTGAGGCGTATGTAACGAAGGTCAGAAGCAGGGGTTAGAAGGGCTCCCGTACTGGGTAACGTGTGGTTAGGCCGGAGGCCGCAGCCACGGGTTACTAGGGTTTGCCAATCCCTGTTATGAACCCGGAAGGGTCATCATCGTACTGTAACTTATGTATAGTGTAAGTAGGCCGGAGGCCGTAGCCACCATGGGAGCTGTTAGTAGAGCTCCAATGGGGACAGAGATGGTTACAGGTCCCGGGTTACTATAAAACGTTATGTGCAATATAAGTGTTATGTGATGTTAAATGTAAATGTATGGTGTATTTATGTAAAGTGTTGTTAATCAATGTGATATGTGTCAAACATGCTACCCGGGTTATGTGATTAATATGTGAAAATAAACGGGTAGGCATTGGTTAACCTTATAAACACGTGTTCTTGTCGTTTTGCAAGCGGGTTCCCCGGTTGCTACCTCACAGTGCACACCTGATAGTAGTATGAAGGCTGACGTATGCAGCCATTGTCCATTAAAGGTCACTGCTATGTGCTGCGTGCTGATGTCAGCACAAGGCCATAGCTATGACATTCAATGGCCCAAAAGCCGGTGGCCATTTTTAATGCCACATATGTGCCAGCCTCTAACAGGCCCCTGGTCGATGTAATGACTGCAGTTAATGGCGGGGCCCTACTATATCAAGCCAAGGGGTCCACTGAGGAGCTCACTAGGGTATTAACATACCTGGTGTCCCACTAGGCCAGTCTGACCCTGGGTCTATGTATACAGTGGGCTAGTGTATGTCACCAGCAGGCTGCTCTGCACACTATCTGTGGACATATGACACTTTCCTTAGGTCACAATATGGCGCCCCTGCGGTCTGGTCGCCACAGAAGTGTACTGCACCCACTCTATGGGTGCAGTATTCCCATTTGCAGTAACCATGGTTGGTAAGTCCAGTCACCCACAAACAAATCCAACACACCCGGTCCCAGAGATAGCAGGTGAACCCAAGTAGTGGGACAGCTCAGGCAGCCCATGGGGTGGGTGGGAAGTGAGCGGGAAGCGGTCAGGGAAAGGAAAGGGAAAAAACACAGCGGGAAGTGGGTAGTCAATTGTGGAGGTCAGCGAGTGAGAGAGGACAGAGAGAAAGGACCCGGAGGACTGGAGCAAAGATGAGGCTTGTCCCGGGACAAGACTGTGGAGAGATGGAAGGAGCCTGTACGCCCGAGTCTGCAGTGAAGTGGAGGGTCAGGGCGAGCACCAATGACCCGACCCTGAAAGGTAGCAAGTAGACTCCAAGCTCCAACCACAGAACCGGTGGCCATGAGGTCCAGAGGAGCTATGGCCAAGTCCCAGCACATCTGCCGAGAGAGCAGCTGTATTAGGGTCAGGGGAAACAGCCGGTAGCCAGACAAGGCCCGTGACTGCTGGATTGGGGCTCTGTGCGAGGAGGCGTGTGCAGGAAGGAGGAGAGCAGACTACCCGCACCGTCAATGTACTTGAACTGTGACCTGTAGTATGTGCAGAGAAAACTGAAGTAAACCGGGTTGGGAACTCAGAATTGTGTGAGACTGTTCCTTTCCTACTTGAGGAGCGGTAGGCTGAAACACTGCGCAGGCGGCAGGAGCCTGCCTGGGAGACGTCCCGATCCTTCCCTGCAGCCCGATCAGCCCCGCTGGCTCCCCAGCACCCTAATACTCCATTACTCCGGATGCCCTGGGCATCTGCTCCACCCGTGGGGAGAGACACCATCCCAGCTGCCATTCCATCATCAACCAGAGGTCCGGCCTGCAGCAGCAGCCACTACAGCTGCATACCGTGGCGTCATGACAAACTTCTCCCTAATCCTTTAACCCCCTTTTTATTGACTGCCCAGCCAGGTGGCCACGGACCAGGTCACGCCACCGTAACATCACCCCAGACACTTGAAGACATCGAGGTGCCCGGCTGCGAGTACCCCACAGCCCCCACGGGGCAAGTCAACTACTACTGCCAACATGCTCATATAGAAATTAAGTTTTAGAGAAATTATAAAAAAAAAAATATTCTTACAGTTTTCCCCAGAGGCTGTGAATCTTTCTATGGTGTCAGAGGGGCCATAGATGTCTCCTGCTCCAGCTCCTGCAATCTGTAGCTCCAGGGCACAGGGGACACTATCATCTGTTGTCATCCAATCACAGATGTGCTTATAAAGTGAAATCTGTGATTGGCTGATAGGAGATGAGGCACAGATGTCCCTGTGTGCAGTGATATGGCTGGAACAGGGGACACACTGCACAGCCCCCTCCCTCTTATCGAGGGTATGACAAGGTTAATGTCCTGCTCCCTCTCTCTCGTGGATAAGCAGCAGCACAAAGAGCAGTGGGGACCACACTGAGTGCCTCACCCTCCCCCCTCAGCACAGTGACTATACGTACAACCAGCAGCAGCATTAATAGATGGTAAAAGAGGGCCCCTGCCAGCATACTCATCTGCAGCACATTGTCCCTGCATCTCCTCCTGTCAGCACTGTCTTTGTCTGCCGCATTCACTTTCACTAGCTCCGGGGCCCCTTGCCGCTTTGGTCTCTGATGCACTGCACCAGCCATATGATCTCCCCATGCACTGCATCCCCATAGTCTCCAACAGTAAATACTCACCTCTCTCTCTCTCCTCAGTCCTCAATGAGCTGCTCCAGTCTCCTCAGCGTGTGTCTGGCTGCTGGCCGCTCTGCACCGCTCAGTGATGTTGTTACCGCCCCCCGCCAAGCTGTGCTGCAGAGCGGCTGGGACTTAAGAGAAAGTGGCCGGCAGCGGCGGCCGGGACTTTAGAAGAGGGAGCGGCACCCACGGGTATCCGCCCTGCCACCGGGCACCCCCAGGGATGCCGCCCCTCTGTTTGCTACCAGGTTGTGCCGCCTGAGGTGAACAGCTCAGGTCGGCTCATGGATGGTGCGGCCCTGCTTCCACCTCTACTCTATCATCTGTAATGAACAACTCAATTTCTTCTATGTTTGTTATTCCTGTTCAATACAATCCACATTTTAGACAAATCACGCAAATTGTACAGCACAATTTCTCTATCTTATATGAGGACCCGATCTTGGCCACGAATTTAGCACGTGGATGCAAAGTTGTGGCCAAGAAAGCACTTTCTTTAGGGAGTTTATTATCCCCTAGCTTTTTCAATCCAACAAATAGATCTAGAACCTGGCTTAACTATTAGGGCTTTTATAGATGCGAGGCAAATCGCTGTAAAACTTGCCCTCTGGTCTATAAATGTACATCCTTTGAGGACTATAATCATGTAAATTCGTATGCTATTCGCGGTTATATCAATTGCAACACAAAGAATGTGATATATTGCATCAGATGCACGCCCTGTGATTTGTGCTATATCGGGCGCACCTTTCGCAGGTTGAAAACCTGCATCAATGAACTCTTGCGGGATGTGGCCAATTATGGTTTTTCCGCTTCATTTCAGTAGGAATATCGGCCGCATCTAAACATTTTGCTACTGAACACAGTGAGCGTTGCCACCATGCAGGTTTTTGGGATCGAAAAATTAACCCCTTCAGGCTGGGGCAGGGTTGACAAGTGGCCATTATTAACACGAGAAACCTACTGGATTTTTGTGCTGGGCACTCGACATCTATTTGGATTAAATCTGAGACGGGATGTCATGTTCCACTATTAATACCTGAATTAATTCTATTGTACATCAATATTAATTGATATGTATTAAATTTATAAATTCTTTATGGTGACAGTTTTTACTATATTTTATACCAGCATTTGCATTACTGTAATGGAGATTATGTATCAATGGTTACCTATGTGATGTGCATGATTTTGTATATACACCTTTTTGAACATGTTTGTTTTATTTATCACTCTAGTATAGGTTTACAGTTTTCTTTTTATAAATTTTTATATTTGATTTTTTGTGTTGTAATTATGTAATTTAATTTTTCCATTTCTTCTTATGTGATTTCCACTTACCGTATATATACTCGTGTATAAGCCGACCCCCCCTACATTTGCCCCCAAAACCTGGGAAAACGTATTGACTCGTGTATAAGCCGAGGGTGGACCCCAGCACAGGAATACAGTCCCCCCCAGTGGTATACGGCAGCCTCCCCAGTGGTAGTATACAGCAGTCTCCCTCTATGGTAGTATACAGCAGTCTCCCCCTGTGGTAGTATACAGCAGTCTCCCCCTGTGGTAGTATACAGCAGTCTCCCCCTGTGGTAGTATACAGCAGTCTCCCCCTGTGGTAGTATACAGCAGTCTCCCCCTGTGGTAGTATACAGCAGTCTCCCCCTGTGGTAGTATACAGCAGTCTCCCCCTGTGGTAGTATACAGCAGTCTCCCCCTGTGGTAGTATACAGCAGTCTCCCCCTGTGGTAGTATACAGCAGTCTCCCTCTGTGGTAGTATACAGCAGTCTCCCCCTGTGGTAGTATACAGCAGCCACAGAGGTATATACAGCAGCCCCTCCCCTGTGGTAGTATACAGCAGCCCCCCCTGGGATAGTATACAGCAGTGCCCCCCCCCTGTGGGTATACACAGCCCCCCCCCCCTCTGCACTTACCGTAGTTAGTCTGCACTTTTGTATTGAGATTAGGCAAAGTAATTAGATACACGTGTATATATACTAATTGTAAGTCATTTTAGCAGCCTATAAAGCATGTGCTTCTGTGCACACTTTCAGGCTTGATAAAGGACCTCAGTCCGAAACGCATTGCCTGCAACACTTCCTGCACTATTTTATGCGTGTTAAAGGGAACCTGTCACCACCTAAAAGCCACCTAACCTATCAAAACATGTCCCTGCACCTTCCTGTTAGCATTATTACCATCCCTCTCTGTGCTAAATGCTTCCTTTCAAAGTTGAAATAAACACTTTGATACTTGCTCATTAGGATGATAATGAAGTGGGGACAATATGCAACTGTTCCGAGGGCGTGTTGTTTTGCAGCCTCCAGCATCTCTGTCTGTGCTGCTGTGATGTGGAGCTGAAGGCAGGACAAATGATTTGCATGCTGTGACAGAGGAGAAGAGGAGGAGGGGCAGAGCCTGCACAAGCAAAGCAGCACAGAGGCTGGATCCTGCAGGCTGAAAAACAACACATCCTGGGGACAATTGCATATTGTCCCCACTTCATTATCATCCTAATGAGCAAGTATCAAAGTGTTTATTTCAACTTTGAAAGGAAGCATTTAGCACAGAGATGGATGGTTATAATGCTAATAGGAAGGTTCAGGGATATGTATTGATCGGTTAGGTGGCTTTTAGGTAGTGACAGGTTCCCTTTAATTGAGTATTAAACTTGCTGTACATGGGGAGCCTGATGAAGATCTAATAAATTTATGCATACTCAACTCAAGGAGCTGGACCATAACTTCTTTAGAAATATATGTTGGTGCGGTGTCAGGACGCAAGTTCGTGCAGACCGGGATCACCGTGGTGAGCTGATTACCTCCCTTTGATTGCGCTAAATAATGTTTTGCCCTGTAATGTGTAATATTATGTTCTCTCTGATTTGTAATGTGCTGCGGAATATGTTGACACTATAGAAATAGAATTATTATTATGAGGCAACCCCTGTAAGGGTACCTTTACACACCGCAACTGCGGCTGGGAATCCTGACGGTGATATGTCGCCCTGAAACAATCGCCGTCAAATTGCCTCCCAGTTGCGTCGTGTAATTGGGTAATTTGGCGGCAATAAATCGCCTGTCACCTGGTTCCTGATTTCAGAGCACTGCTCTAAAATCAGACGCAATCATGAAGGCGAGTTTTGGCGTGTGATAGGGCGATAGTGATGGAATCTGCGTCGCCTATTGATTTCCCTCAGGCGTGCCACAGCGTGCTGGAGTCCGCGCCCCGTCTGCGATGATTGGTGGTGGCTACAGTGTTCCCATTGGCTGTCAGCTCACAGGGCGCCATATTTGAAGAGCAACACACATCTTCAATGGCGTCATGTATTAGCCAGCCTTCTAGAGCAGGCTGACCAATCATAATGCTGTTGCGTTGTCCAATGAGCGTGTATGGGGCGCAGTGTAAACCACTGTGGCACGCCTATCTCCTCATCGCGCTGACCATGTACACCCACATTGCATTTGGGATTGCGGCGTGTGAAGCGGCGAGGGAAGTCGACCGGATTGGTTCCGCTGTGGGTGAGGCGATTTCCGGGGCGACACATCGCCTTAGGTTGAGGGCAAAATTGTGGCATGTAATTCCGTCATCGGCGATCTGAGGCGACCATGAAAAACATGCACGCGCACGTTAGATCGCCTCATATCGCCAGCAGATATTGCGGTGTGTAAAGGTACCCTAAGGGTACCTTTACACACCGCAACCGCGGCGAGAAATGTTGACGGTGATATGTCGCCGCCAAATTCTCAAATTACATGCCGCAATTTGGGGAGATTTTGACAGCGATAGTTCCAGGGTGACATATCGGCGTCAACACTTCTTGCCGTGATTGCGGCGTGTAAAGGTACCCTAAGGGTACCTTCTCACGCCACAACCAAGGGAGACATGGTGCTCTAAAATCGAAACCAGGCAACATTTGTCTTATCGCCGCCAAATTCCCGAAATACACGCCGCAATTTGGAGGCAATTTGGCAGCGATATTTCCAGGATGAAATATCGCCGCCAAAAATGTCTCCCGTGGTTGTGCCGTGAGAAGGTACCCTAATGGTACCTTTTACACGCCGCTACAGAAGGTTAGAAACTACCGGGTGTCGGAGACAAATGTATCTTGCACCGTCAAAACAACCCGAGGTAGCGGCGTGTAAATCAGGTTGTTGCCTCCCGTCACTGTCGACACCTGTTTTTGAGCACTGCTCAAAAACAGGTTGGTTTCAACCCGATGGTAGCGGCGTGTAAAGGAGGAACAGGATGGTTTTTGCGTCACCTAGTGTATCCCTGGGGCGTTCCACAGCGTCATGGATACCACGCCCCATCAGCGATCATTGGTGGAGGCTCCTGCGTTACGATTGGTTGTCCCTTCACAGGGCACCATATTTAAAGAGCTGTCCATTCATAGTCTTCATTTGGAATAGTGTCATGTATTAGCCAGCCTTCCTGCACTGGCTGGCCAATCATGGCATTGTCCAATCAACACTTTAGCGTCACGTAAATACACAACTCTGTAGCGGCGTGTAAATAAGGGACACTGCTCTACAGATGGGTAACCTGCGGCACCCGTCGGTGCATCCAGGGAACGCAAAAACCTTCTGTAGAGCACCTTGTAGCGGCGTGTAAAGGCGGTATCAGGTACCGCTAGCAACCGTTGGAATGTGCTCGTGCACGTAAGACACCCGGTTGTTTCTAACCTTCTGTAGCAGCGTGTAAAGGTACCATAACAGTTTCCAAAGAAGAAATAGCCTTAGTACAGTGATTATATAGTCCCCTCCGTGCCATTTAGCCTCCACTAACTGGATGTGTGTAATAAAGTAATGCTGGTTTCACAGTGCAGTATTTTCCCTGATCAGATTCCATCCGGTTTGTGTGCCAAAACCAGGAGAGGAACCAGGAGAGGAACTTGCAGAGAAAAACTATAATTGAAAGATTGACACCTGTTCTGAGTTTTGGAGACACTCCTGGTTTTGATACACAAACCGGATGGAACATGATCAGGGAAAAAACTCTAGTGTGAAACAGCTTAACCTTCTCTTTTGGGGTGTGTGGATTGTACTAATAAGTCTGGTTTCACACTTCTTTTTATTTATATTGCGTGCATATCCCTCCAAATCCTGAAGTCTCCTGATCAGGCCTATGTCTCTATACTTAAAATGGACCTGCAGATGTATGCTGTGGCATCAGGATTCAGCCTGATCCTGCCACATCAGGTTTTTTGTCTCTGGCTTCATGAAGTTGTGTTTTTGGGACCAAACTAAAATACACATTCTTCCAGATGCATCCAGATCCATCCGCAAATACAATCGGGTCCAAAGGTGGATGGATCTGGAAGGTGCGGATCCGTCCACCCGATCTGTTTTTCCCCACTGAGAGGTGCCCAGACTCCATTAACTGCACCTCACAAGGCATGTCAAGGCTTCTCTCCTCCCTCCTCTCTAATCCCTCCTTCCTCCTGCCTAATCCCTCTTTCGTCCTGCCTAATCCCTCCTCTCGAGGTCCAGATCAGGCATCTGGCAGCTGCGGTAGCATCAGTTTGCGGATGCACGGCAAGATCCAGATACTCCCATTTTGAGCCTGATCTGGCCGCACCGTAAGTGTGAACCCACCCTAATTACTCCATATGAATCACCACAACACAATATTATCACAAAATTTTCTCTACTGCTGGACTCCAGACTGATTGCTTTTATGGAAACTGACTGACACATTATGACAAATTGCAGTTGTACAAAAGGTTCTAGCCAAATACTTAGTGTAGACAAGTCTCAATTACAATAAAGCTTCTCAGAGTGACACTTTTCTGACCACTCTTTGTTTCTGACAGTGTTAAGGAAGTTATGCAATGGACACTAACTGCATTCATCACAGGAAGGCCCTGCAGATGGACAGGTGACAGTCTGCGGTGACTCTATTCTCCTTTCGAATGTGACAGGAACTTGTGCTATCCCTCAGTACTTACAATAGACAGAAGGGCACCATTCATTCAAATGTAAATAGTTTAAAATGTTTGTCTAAGGGCAGAGACACACTTATGCGACTATCTTGCTTGAGTTACCAGCAACAGCTCCTGCCTCTCTGAATGAGAGAGTGGTGCTACATAGAAGCTCAAGCAGCTAAAGCACCCCTGTTCAGAGGCTAGGGTCAAACTAGAATTATGCATTGCGTTCAGGGGGTTCAGTTAAAAGATAGAATTTGGCAGCATTAGCGCAGTGTTA
Source organism: Allobates femoralis (assembly GCA_033576535.1). NCBI lineage: Eukaryota > Metazoa > Chordata > Amphibia > Anura > Aromobatidae > Allobates > Allobates femoralis. The sequence goes on along the minus strand of JARQOC010000004.1, from coordinate 122,357,557 downwards.
CCGGAAAGGTAAAACTGCATTAACGCTGCCAACTCATTCCTATGGATGACGGAACCTTGAGCGGAGTTCAAAGGCCGACATCTAAGTGCCAGAGTTTGAAACCTCACGCTATTTCCAAGCACATCACATGAAGGAGACATGCGCTTGGAAATAGCGCAAGATTTCAAACCCCAGCACTTAGATGCCGGCGTGTGAACTGTGCTCGAGGATCCGTCAGCCATAGGAATGAATTGGCAGCGTTATTGCAGTCTTACCTGTCCAGTAACACTGCATTAATGCTGACAAATTCTATGTTTTAAATGGAACCCCCTCAACGCAGTACAATGCTAGTGTGACCTTAGCCAGTGTCAAGGGCCAGGGTGGGTAATTCATCATATGCATCTTGCTGGGTGATACTCGCGTGCCTCTTGTATAGTGTTTCCACTAAGTTACCATGATGATGCATTTGGTGCATTTTTGATGCCACAGATTTCTGCATCAATTATAAATCGCTTTGTTTCTGCTGCAGTTTTTGTCTCTTTTTGATTTAAACAAAACTATTTTGTTTTGGAGACTTCATGTTTGCTGAACTTTGATAAAACTTTATTGATAAAGTCATGAGCAGATGATATTCTTACTACACTTGTATTTTTATTGGATTTCCGCAGTGCATGTGTGCTTTTATATGCAGATTTTTTTTATCCGATTCAAATCTATCAGGAAAATCCAGAAATAAAACACATATTGCCAACAAGAACAAGTGAGGCTGGCATGCAGCGAAATTAAAAAATGCACCAAAGATTAATTTCCGAAGAGATAAAAAATAACACAAAGGAATCAAGATTTACAGAAATCTCTTCCACTTTGCTGGAAATACAAAATGATGCATTTTTTGAGCACGGAGGTGCTACAGAGAAAACACACTAAATACTCATTGTGGGAACTTAGCCTAAAGGCCCCATTACACTTAAGGTACCGTTACACGCTTCAATGTTGAAACGATATCACTAACGATCTCATGGGCGCGCGGTTGTTAGGACATCGTTTTGACATCGTTGGTGTCACACCTGTAGATATCGTGGACGACACATCAACGATGTAGCGAGCAGCTACCGTTCGCACAACCCAGCGAGCGATACTTGTTCACTGATGTGAATTGGTGAAGTTATGCACGACATCGTTATGGCGGTGTCACACAGAAAGATGAAGCAGGTTGGCTGTTTGAAGATCATTTGATTTGAGAACATGTTCTCAAATCTGTGATCAATGATCCAACGATTTATTGTAGTCGTATCTCGGTGTCACACGCAACGACGTCCTAACAATGTCGTTTCAACAACTCCAAACCCGTGACGTTTCAGTGATATCGTTCATGATATCGTACTGTGTTACGGGGCCTTTAGCGACGCACCAGCGATCCCGACAACGATACGACCTGGTAGGGATCGCTGGAGCATTGCTACGTGGTCGCTGGTGAGATGTCAAACAGTCAGATCTCACTAGCAACGATACGGCGGTTGTTGGGACCCTGTCACTCAGACTTGTAGTATCGAGGTCGTTGGTCGTTCTCCCCGTTAAACACACCAATGCATGCTGGCCAGCGGGAGACAGACGATCAAAAAATGGTCCAGGACATTCCAACACGATCAGCAATCTCTCAGCAGGGGCCTGGTCGCTGCTACTTGTCACACATAGCGAGATTGCTGGTGAGGCTGCTTAGTGTGACGGCGGCTTAGGGTACCGATGCACGGCAGGACGTTGGAACGATGTCTGCTAAGATCTCGTGGGCGTGCAGTCATTTTTGACATAATTTCAACATAGCTGGTGAGATGTCACACGTCTAGATATCATGGACAACTCACCAACGATGTTGTGAGCAGATATCGTTCGCCAATCTCTCGAACGATCCCTGCTCATTGCTGTGAATGGGTGAAGTCGTCCATGACATCGGTATCGCTGTGTCACACAGAACGATGCTAGCAGATCTCTTGAACGACATTGTCAGTTTTTGAACATGTTCATAAACCTGTCAACTCCAACTTGACTAATTATCGTATTTGAATCGTTTGGTTAAACGCAACGACTCACTAACGATGTTGTTTCAACATCGTTGAACACGTCACTTTTGAGCGATGCCGTGTAATGTGGCCTTTAAGGCTGGGATGAGACGAGTGTATGAAAAATCATATAATTTCCAGAAACACAGAAGATATTCAGACATTTTGTCTATGTATTTTTTGTCCATGTGACATCCTTATGTGATCCATGTCTATTCTGACTCCATAACTAGGCTACAAGTGTGGGGCTCTTGAGACACCATTTTTATGGATATCTGTATTGACCAGTACTCACACTAAGAGATTTCATTAGATAATAATAATAATCTTCATTTATATAGTGCCAACATATTCCGCAGCTCTTCACAATTCAGAGGTTCATATTTAAATAATCATAAGAAACAGTTATCAGCAAATACAATACAATACTATACAAAAAAACTACAATACAATAGAATACAATACAAAGCATAATACAATAATTAGAGCAAAATAATAACAGCCCTGCTCATAATAGCTTGCAATCTAACAATGAGGTGGGGTGACACAAGTACAGGTGTTTATTTACAATGATGGTATAGTCAACTTGAGGAGATGGGGAACAGATAGGAGCAGTATATGTGGCCACCAACCATTATTTGTGATCCACTTGATAGGCTAGGCTATGTCTAGATGACTTTGACTAGGGATCATGATAGGCCGCCCTAAAAAGATGTGTTTTTAAGGATCGCCTGAAACTATGTAAGTTGTGGATAAACCTAATTTCTTGGGGTAGAGCATCCCAGAGAATTGGTGCAGCTCGGGAAAGGTCTTGCAGCCAGGAGTGAGAGGTTCGGATTAATGCAGAAGTGAGTCTAAAATCACTTCCAGAGCGAAGAGAACGGGTGGGGTGATAGACATAGTTGAGGGAGGAGATGTAGGGTGGTGATGCACTGTGAAGAGCTTTGTGGGAGAGAACAAGCAGTTTGAAATGGATCCTGTAGTGTAGAGGCAGCCAGTGCAATGACTGGCATTGAGCAGAAGCGTTTGAGCGGTTAGCTAGATAGGTGATCCTGGCTGCTGCATTAAGGATGGACTGGAGAAGGGAGATTCTAGTGCAGGGGAGGCCAATTAAAAGAGAATTACAATAGTCAAGGAAGGAGTGAATCAGGGCCACAGTGAGGGTTTTTGTGGTTTCCAAGGTGAGAAAGGGGCGAATTCTAGAGATGTTCTTCAGGTGCAAGCGGCAAGAGTGGGTGAGAGATTGTATATATGGGGTGAAGGAAAGATCAGAGTCAAAAATAACACCCAGACAGCGAGCCTGCTGACTAGGCGTTATTGTGGCGCCGCACATTGAGAGAGATGTCATATTTAGGGAGGTTAGTGAAGGCGGAAGCAGAAGAAGTTCAGTTTTGGAAAGGTTGAGTTTCAAATAGAGAGCGGACATGATATTGGAAACTGCGGTTAGACAGTCATTGGTGTTCTATAACAGAGCGGGAGTAAGGTCAGGGGAAGAAGTGAATAGTTGTGTGTCATCAGCATAAAGATGGTACTGAAAGACAAATCTGCTGATGGTCTGTACAGTCGGGGCCATGTATAGAGAGAAGAGAAGAGGTCCAAGGACTGAACCCTAAGGGACCCCAATAGTGAGAGGAAGAGGGGAGGAAGTGGAGCAAGCAAATGATACACTGAAGCCATGTCCTTGATGCCAATTGAGTGCAGCATGGAGAGTAGGAGATATTGGTCAACAGTGTCAAAGGCTGCAGAGAGATCAAGAAGAATAAGCAGAGAGTGTTCACCATTACGTTTTGCTGTCAGGTCATTGGTCACTTTGGTGAGGGCAGTTTCTGTAAAATGTAGAGGGCAGAAATGAGACTGTAATGGGTCTAGAGGAGAGTGAGTGGAGAGGTAATGAGTGAGACAGGAGTAGACCAGGCGCTCCAGGAGTTTAGAGATGAAGGGGAGATTGGAGACTGGTCTGTAGTTGTTTGTGCAGGATGGGTTGAGAGAAGTTTTCTTTATTAATGGAGTAATCATAGAGTGTTTGAAGGAGACGAAAAGACTTGGAAAGTACATTGTGGGGACAGGAGTAAGCCAACTCCACCACCATGTCTGTGCCAGGTCTCGGGAAATGAGAGAAATGTAAGCAGCCATAAGAAATGGCGGCAGGGGACACTTGACTCCAGAGGAATATGAAGATTCCAGAAGTTTTGTTTTAAAGCTAAATTCTTCTATTATTCACAGGTACAGTATGCAAAAGGATAATTCTGAACCAGAGCTGTGTAGAGATGACGCTAGCAAGATGGGTGGCACAGCCTTACATGGGGACAAAGAGAGACACAGGACAACCTTCTAAAAAGGGCAAACTTGATTGCAAGCAGTGAAGCAGCAACAATACGATGACCATACAATACTGTATGATTCCCAAGTAGTGGGACATGCCAATTTTTATACATCTGATTTTAAAGAGACATGCCCAGTTTTGCCCAAAACAGATAAAACTTTTACTGTATATGCTAATGTTTTTATCCTGCAGTTTCAATGTAAAGTGTGAAATGACTATGTGTGTGTGCAGAGCCGTTATCTAGGGGGGCAGCAGCTGGTAGGGGGGCACTGTTAGGCCATCTGATGCAGTGCCCGAGGGGTCTCCTCGAAGTTAGGAGTCAGACATTTTCTGAGCCTCCGTCAAGCAGTTCGCAACCTCCTAGCAATCAATTGTACTGGCATCTATTAGATGAGAGTACAATTTAAGCTCTGACTGCCGGCACTTCCAGGTCAGGCAACGTCAGCAGCATGATCAGGTCAGCTGATCACACTGCTGACATCACTCCTCAGTGCCACAGAGGTGGCAGAAGATTAGTTATAAATTCTCCTGTGGAACTGAAGATTTTTTATAATTAGGGGAAGGGGGAGAGTCTATGTAGATATAGTATGGGGAGCAAACGGAGGGATTTGAGGACACAGAATACGGAGTGAGGGGGTGATGGGTGCGGACACAGTGTGGGAAGGACAGTATGGAAAGCATGGATATAAATTTGAGGATCCAGTATGAGTAGTGAGGGGAGATGGCTGCTAACACAGTGTGTGCAGTGAAGAAGGGATATATGCGGACACAGTATAAGGAGTAAGGGGGGTGTGTGTGTCCACAGTATGAAGAGTGATGGGGATTTTATGCGGACACAGTATGAGTAGTGAGGGGTGATACTATTCCTTAGATGAAGGTGTGATCAACAGCGATACATGTGGGGTCATGTGAGTTTGTGGACCACTATATCCATGCTGATAGTGCCCTCATATACCCTATACCTTATCCATATGAGCTTTTTTCTTGTTGGGTTTATTTGCACTTGCACTTTATTTTTGGGACGTTTATCAAATATCATCTTGTGGTAATTATCTCATTTACAGTTAGGGCCAGAAATATTTGGACAGTGACACAATTTTCGCGAGTTGGGCTCTGCATGCCACCACATTGGATTTGAAATGAAACCTCTACAACAGAATTCAAGTGCAGATTGTAACGTTTAATTTGAAGGGTTGAACAAAAATATCTGATAGAAAATGTAGGAATTGTACACATTTCTTTACAAACACTCCACATTTTAGGAGGTCAAAAGTAATTGGACAAATAAACATAACCCAAACAAAATATTTTTATTTTAAATATTTTGTTGCGAATCCTTTGGAGGCAATCACTGCCTTAAGTCTGGAACCCATGGACATCACCAAACGCTGGGTTTCCTCCTTCTTAATGCTTTGCCAGGCCTTTACAGCCACAGCCTTCAGGTCTTGCTTGTTTGTGGGTCTTTCCGTCTTAAGTCTTGATTTGAGCAAGTGAAATGCATGCTCAATTGGGTTAAGATCTGGTGATTGACTTGGCCATTGCAGAATGTTCCACTTTTTTGCACTCATGAACTCCTGGGTAGCTTTGGCTGTATGCTTGGGGTCATTGTCCATCTGTACTATGAAGCGCCGTCCAATCAACTTTGCAGCATTTGGCTGAATCTGGGCTGAAAGTATATCCCGGTACACTTCAGAATTCATCCGGCTACTCTTGTCTGCTGTTATGTCATCAATAAACACAAGTGACCCACTGCTATTGAAAGCCATGCATGCCATGCCATCACGTTGCCTCCACCATGTTTTACAGAGGATGTGGTGTACCTTGGATCATGTGCCGTTCCCTTTCTTCTCCAAACTTTTTTCTTCCCATCATTCTGGTACAGGTTAATCTTTGTCTCATCTGTCCATAGAATACTTTTCCAGAACTGAGCTGGCTTCTTGAGGTGTTTTTCAGCAAATTTAACTCTGGCCTGTCTATTTTTGGAATTGATGAATGGTTTGCATCTAGATGTGAACCCTTTGTATTTATTGTCATGGAGTCTTCTCTTTACTGTTGACTTAGAGACAGATACACCTGCTTCACTGAGAGTGTCCTGGACTTCAGTTGATGTTGTGAACGGGTTCTTCTTCACCAAATAAAGTATGCGGCGATCATCCACCACTGTTGTCATCCGTGGACGCCCAGGCCTTTTAGAGTTCCCAAGCTCACCAGTCAATTCCTTTTTTCTCAGAATGTACCCAACTGTAGATTTTGCTACTCCAAGCATGTCTGCTATCTCTCTGATGGATTTTTTCTTTTTTTTCAGCCTCAGGATGTTCTGCTTCACCTCAATTGAGAGTTCCTTTGACCGCATGTGGTCTGGTCACAGCAACAGCTTCCAAATGCAAAACCACACACCTGGAATCCACCCCTGACCTTTTAACTACTTCATTGATTACAGGTTAACGAGGGAGACGCCTTCAGAGTTAATTGCAGCCCTTTGAGTCCATTGTCCAATTACTTTTGGTCCCTTGAAAAAGAGGAGGCTATGCATTACAGAGCTATGATTCCTAAACTCTTTCTCCGATTTGGATGTGGAAACTCTCATATTGCAGCTGGGAGTGTGCACTTTCAGCCCATATTATATATATAATTGTATTTCTGAACATGTTTTTGTAAACAGCTAAAATAACAAAACTTGTGTCACTGTCCAAATATTTCTGGCCCTAACTGTATATGTATCTTGGGATTTATCTTTAGTATCTTCTTGGGCCCCCTTTTGTGCTGTTTTTATCTGTGAACTAATTGTCCTATTGATTTCAATCATACTGACATTGGATGATCCATGATGTGTTTTTTTTACACACTATTATGTATTGAATTGCTTAATGCTGATATGGTTTATATAACTGTCCTCCAGACTATTATTGTATTGTGGTATTTATTTGAGATCCATGTACCCATTTGTGTTGTGTGTTTTTATTAGTTTTAAATGTGTTATTTTCCAATAAACTTTTATTATTATTTTTGCCAATATTTATTCTATGTGCATCTTATATGCAGTGTCTTTTTCTTGTTTTTTGACTATTTGATTTTCTCTGCATAAGTATCAACATCTTGCCTAATATTCTTTGACTAATGGTGGTGCACTCCGCCCTCTTCAAACAGGGGGGGAAGGCTGCAGACACAGTATGGGGAGTGTAGGAGGGGATAAGTGTGGAAGTAATGAAACCGTATAGGATGAGTAAAAATGTGAGGGTGCACAGAATAGAGACTGAATAATGTGGGGAGTATGGAGAGGGGGCAGCATGCAGAGACAATGTGAGGCCACAGCCAGGAGGAGACAGTTAGATTGTGCTGTCAAACACTGACAACACAATCTAAAGTGGTTTTGGGGATTATGCTATTCCCCACTGCCATCGATGACCCCCATGACGCAATCATGGGGTGTTGATGTGTTGCCTTGACAGCATGGGTCAGATGACGACCCCTGTCACTGTCATGACTCAATTCCTGTGGATGCCCGCTGGGCGCTGGCAATCACAGGAGGTGATAATTTTTGCAGGTCAGAGCGGTGCATCATCACGGCTCTAGACTTCAGGAGCGATAGACCCTGCAGTGTTTAGGCATCCTAAGCGGTCAAGTAAAATAAAGTGAATAGAAATGTTTTAAAAATATGGAAAAACATAAAAGTTCAAATCACCTACCTTTTGCCCCACTGAAAAAAAAACCCATTTAAAAAATATAAAATACATACGGTACATTTGATATCAACACGTTGAGAAATGCCCGATCTATCAAAATATAATAATAATTATATTTATACAGCGCCAACATATTACTCAGCACTTTACAATTCAGAGGGGACATATACAGACAATATGAGACAATACAGAGTAACAAAAACAAAAACCATGAGGAGTGAGGTTCCTGCTCGCAAGCTACAATCTATGAGGAAATAGGGGAGGCACAAATGGTAAATGGTAAGAAGTGCCATCATATATGGTCCAGTCATCAATATAATAAATAGAGGATTCATGTAAAGCTGCATGAACCAGTCACCAGTTGGGATCTGTGCAGACATAACACAAGAGGCCAGATTTAGAAAAGGGAAGATAGTTAGACAAGTGAGGAGAGGTGATAGGCCAGTCTAAAGAGATGCGTTTGTAAGGTTTTATAAAATACAAAAGTCAATTACGGTAATCAGATCAGTCAACTGCGTAATGGAAAAAAAAGTAAAAACTTCAAAATTACAATTTTTTTGGTCACCGCAACATTGCGATAAAATGCAATAACGGGCGATCAAAACAACGGATTACCCAAAAATGGTTTAATTAAAAACGTCATCTCAAGCCACACAAGGTAAGCCATCACACAGCTGCAGATCCTGAATAATGTGATTGCTAAGGTTCACAGAAAATGGCACCAAAAGTGCAATTTCTATTTTACAAGCTTCTGAATTTATTTTCACCACTTACATAAAAGTAAAAGTATTAAAATTATACATGTACTAACTCCTACTGAGCTGAGGCATCCTACTGACAAGTCAGTTTTACCATACACCGTGGTTTTCACGTTATGAGATGCAGCGGATTATAAAACATACACCAAATTTGGTGAAGGAAAATAGAAAAATAATTTTTAGGGCCACTTTACACACACCAACTTATCTGTCCAACTTCTGACCAACTTGCTGGTTGCAGTGAAATCATAGACACATTGCTCCATTTTGTGGCTGTGTACAAATGTAACAATGTGTCCATGATTTCACTGCAACCAGCAAGTTGGTCAGAAGTTGGACAGATAAGTTGGTGTGTGTAAAGTGGCCCTTAATGTTAAATGGAATCAGTCTTGTCATGCCAGTGTCCGTCTTCCAATTAGTATATATTTTCCTCATCCTGGCACATGACTTCCCCCATCCTGGTTGATGACCCCCCCATCCTGGTATATGTCCTCCCATGGTTGTACAAGGTCCACCATGATGGTACATAGCACCCCATGATGGTACAAAGCCTCCATGATGAAACATAGCCACATCCTGGTTACGGCCCCCATGATGGTACAGAAGCCCCCATGAAGGTACATGGCCTCCATGCTGGGTATGGCTCCCATCCTAGTTATGGCCCCAATGATGGTACATAGCCCCCATGCTGGCACACTTAAAAAATAATAAACTATAAACTATCATACTCACCTCTCAATTTTGCTTTCTGTAGCCCGTGCTATCCGTCTGTCTGTTTGTCCCAGCAGATGATCACGTGAGCAGCGCAGAGATGAAGTCACTGTGCTGTGCCGCTCACATGACCGATGCCGGCACAGACAGCGGGGATTGCGCGGAGCAATGGAAAGGTGAGTATGCTCGTCCAAAGCCGGGATAGTCACTGCTTTCCACGCAATGAAAGCGTGGGAGACAGTGAATATTTACACAGGATCGCAAGCGGCTGCAGCTGCTGATACTATGAGCCTGCTCATTAGACTCATGTAATATGTGCCGCTCTCACCACCCAACTCTCAGCGCTGAGAGGTGATGTACAGGGGGATGCAGTGAATATTAACCCCTTCCCGACCTATGACGTAGGAGGACGTCATGGGCCGGTAAGGGGTGTTTGATCTCATCAGCTGAGATGTCAGGGTAACAGCGCCGATCGGGATCCGATCGGCGCTGTTAACCCCTTGGATTCCGCTGTCAATCACTGACAGCGGGATCTAAGGCGGCTGCGGCGGGGAACATACTGTTCCCGCCTACTCCGGAGATCCCGCGATAGTATCCGGCAGTATTCGATAGTATCCGGTGCTCACGTGACAGCCCGGGGTCCTGGCTAGACCCCAGATGCTGTCACTGAGCAGTTTCCTGCCAACCACAATAGGTCCGCGAATCTGGGAGATCTCCAAGAAGCGATCGGACTGTGCAGCAAGGTGCCTCTTAAAGAGGCAGTGTAAAAATAAGAATGAATGAAAAAATAAAGTTTTTAAAAACCTGTAAAAAAGAATAAAAATATAAAGTTCAGATCACCCCCCTTAACCCCAATCACAATAAAAGTATATATAAAAAAAAAATACACATGTTTGGTATTGTCGCGTTCAGAATCACCCGATCTATCATCGTATTAAATCTTTAATGAGAGCCATAAAATCCGTGACGGAAAAAATGGTCCAAACACCAAAAATAGTATCATTAGAAATGTTAGCTCAAGACGTAAAAAATAAGCCGTCACCCAGCCCCAGATCCTGAAAAATGAGAACGCTACGGGTTGCAGAACATGGTGCAAAAAGTCCGTTTTTTTTTTTTTTTTTCAAACTTCTGAATTTTTTTTCACCACCTAGATACCAGTAAAGGTATACATGTCGGGTGTCTACGAACTGGTACCGATGCGAGGCATCACCTTGTCACGTTGGTTTTACCATATAGTGAACATGGCGACTAAAATACCCAAACAACAAACGTGTCATTGCACTTTTTTTGCAATTTCACTGCATTTAGAATTTTTTTGCAATTTCCCTATTCACTATATGGTAAAATAAATTATTGCATATGAAAGTACAACTTGTCCCGCAAAAAACAAGCTGTCATATGTCTATATTGACGGAAAAATAAAAAAGTTATGGCTCTTGGAAGCAGGGGAGCAAAAAACGAAAATGAAAAACGAAAAATTCCCGGGTTATGAAGGGGTTAAATGAGCCTAATGAGCGTGCCACATGACAACGGACTGCCACTGCAGCCTCCTTCAGCCTCCAGACACCACTTTAGAGCCGCCCCCATTCCCCTAAGCACAGCACATAGAAGATTTGGATTATAAGACGCAATCCCTATTTTCCCCCAAAATTTAGGGGAACAAAAGTACGTCTTAAAATCCAAAAAATACGGTACATGCTAAATTAAAAAACAAACCATAGTGTAATTTCACTTTTTTTGCAATTTTCACCGCACTTTGAATTTTTTCTGTTTTCTATTACACTGTACGATATAATAAATGACGTCATTCAAAAGTTTAACTTGTCCAGCAAAAAAGAAGCCCTCACATGTCTATATTGATGGAAAATAAAAAAGTTATGGCTCTTGGAAGAAGGGAAGGAAAAAAAACAAACGGAAAATGGAAAATTACTTGAGGGTGAAGGGGTTAACTGATACATTGTGAAGCGTTAATGGATAAAAATAAGTACCGACAGTATACCTGGTGCAGTGGAATCAAAGCGAGAACAAAAAGTGAAGCAACTACGGTAGTATGCACAGAAACTCATGGATGTGTGAATGTAAGGGTATGTGCACATGGTGAGGATTTGGTGCAAATTTCTGCATCTCTTGGGAGGAAAAAACAACAGCAAATAATGTGCATTTTTGCTGCATTTATGCGACAGATTTTTCCCATTCATTAGAATGGGTGAAGTCTGCAGAAAAAATGCTCCAAGAATTGACCTGCTGTGCCGAATCTGCACGGAGAAAATGCTCCATGTATTCATGAGACGTCAGGATTCTCATTGACTTTGCTGACATCAGGATTTCCTTGAAGTTTATGACAAATCTGCACTAAAAAATGCGATTAAAAACTAGAGCAGCGGTAAAAAGGAAACGACAAGAACTAAAAATTAAAAAGGAATTAGCTAAGGGTAGATGCGGTCTGAGCTACAGAACACATGTGCCTCCTTGAGACACTAAGCAAAAACTGATTAACTACACCTACATACAGGTGTATACTGCAGGAAGGAGGGCTTAATGTTTGTCTATACTTAGTGTCGCCTTCTAGTGGCAGAAAAGCATGCACCCATGGTCCTGTGTCACCCAATGAGAAACACATTATATGCATATAGCTAAAAAACAGACACACACAAGGCAGTCAGATGATAATATGGACGATAATGATCACAAGATGTAGAAATGTCATCTCCAGGGACGTCTGCACCTATCATTTGGAAGTGACAGTCTTTAGCCAGGGCAGTCTTTAGTCGGGACAGTCTTTAGCCGGGGCAGTCTTTGGTCAGGGCAGTCTTTGGCCAGGGCAGTCTTTAGCCAGGACAGTCTTTAGTCGGGACAGTCTTTAGCCGGGGCAGTCTTTGGTCAGGGCAGTCTTTGGTCAGGGCAGTCTTTGGCCAGGGCAGTCTTTGGTTAGGGCAGTCTTTGGTCAGGACAGTCTTTAGTCAGAGCAGTCTTTAGTCAGAGCAGTCTTTAGTCAGGACAGTCTTTAGCCGGGACAGTCTTTAGCCGGGGCAGTCTTTAGCCAGGGCAGTCTTTAGCCAGGGCAGTCTTTAGCCAGGGCAGCTTTTAGTCAGGACAGTCTATAGCCAGGGCAGTCTTTGGTCAGGGCAGTCTTTAGCCAGGGCAGTCTTTAGCCAGGACAGTCTTTAGTCAGGACAGTCTTTAGCCAGGACAGTCTTTGGTCAGGGCAGTCTTTAGCCAGGACAGTTCTTAGTCAGGACAGTCTTTAGTCAGGACAGTCTTTAGCCAGGGCAGTCTTTAGCCAGGACAGTCTTTAGCCAGGGCAGTCTTTAGTCAGGGCAGTCTTTAGCCAGGACAGTCTTTAGTCAGGACAGTCTTTAGCCAGGACAGTCTTTGCTCAGGGCAGTCTTTAGCCAGGACAGTTCTTAGCCAGGGCAGTCTTTAGCCAGGACAGTTCTTAGCCGGGGCAGTCTTTGGTCAGGGCAGTCTTTAGTCAGGGCAGTCTTTAGCCAGGGCAGTCTTTAGCCAGGGCAGTCTTTAGCCAGGACAGTTCTTAGCCAGGGCAGTCTTTAGCCAGGGCAGTCTTTAGTCAGGACAGTCTTTGGTCAGGGCAGTCTTTAGCCAGGACAGTCTTTAGCCAGGGCAGTCTTTAGTCAGGGCAGTCTTTAGTCAGGGCAGTCTTTAGCCAGGGCAGTCTTTAGTCAGGGCAGTCTTTGGTCAGGGCAGTCTTTAGCCAGGACAGTTCTTAGTTAGGACAGTCTTTAGCCAGGGCAGTCTTTAGCCAGGACAGTCTTTAGTCAGGACAGTCTTTAGTCAGGACAGTCTTTAGTCAGGACAGTCTTTAGTCAGGACAGTCTTTAGTCAGGACAGTCTTTAGTCAGGACAGTCTTTAGTCAGGACAGTCTTTAGTCAGGGCAGTCTTTAGTCAGGGCAGTCTTTAGCCAGGGCAGTCTTTAGCCAGGACAGTCTTTAGCCAGGACAGTCTTTGGTCAGGGCAGTCTTTAGCCAGGGCAGTCTTTAGCCAGGGCAGTCTTTAGTCAGGACAGTCTTTAGTCAGGGCAGTCTTTAGCCAGGACAGTCTTTAGCCAGGGCAGTCTTTAGCCAGGACAGTCTTTAGTCAGGACAGTCTTTAGTCAGGACAGTCTTTAGTCAGGGCAGTCTTTAGTCAGGACAGTCTTTAGTCAGGACAGCCTTTAGACAGGGCAGTCTTTAGTCCGGGCAGTCTTTAGTCAGGGCAGTCTTTAGCCAGGGCAGTCTTTAGCCAGGACAGTCTTTAGTCAGGGCAGTCTTTAGTCAGGGCAGTCTTTAGTCAGGGCAGTCTTTAGTCAGGGCAGTCTTTGGTCAGGGCAGTCTTTGGTCAGGGCAGTCTTTAGCTAGGGCAGTCTTTAGCTAGGGCAGTCTTTAGTCAGGGCAGTCTTTAGTCAGGGCAGTCTTTAGCTAGGACAGTCTTTGGTCAGGACAGTCTTTGGTCAGGACAGTCTTTGGTCAGGACAGTCTTTGGTCAGGACAGTCTTTGGTCAGGGCAGTCTTTGGTCAGGGCAGTCTTTGGTCAGGGCAGTCTTTGGTCAGGGCAGTCTTTGGTCAGGGCAGTCTTTAGTCAGGGCAGTCTTTAGTCAGGGCAGTCTTTAGTCAGGGCAGTCTTTAGTCAGGGCAGTCTTTAGTCAGGGCAGTCTTTAGTCAGGGCAGTCTTTAGTCAGGGCAGTCTTTAGTCAGGGCAGTCTTTAGTCAGGGCAGTCTTTAGTCAGGGCAGTCTTTAGTCAGGGCAGTCTTTAGTCAGGGCAGTCTTTAGTCAGGGCAGTCTTTAGTCAGGGCAGTCTTTAGTCCGGGCAGTCTTTAGTCCGGGCAGTCTTTAGTCAGGGCAGTCTTTAGCCAGGGCAGTCTTTAGTCAGGACAGTCTCCAGCACACTTGTACATTGCTCACTACTTTCAGTCACTGACTCAACTAACTTCATTTAACCACCGGAAACCCAAGTTTTCAGCAGAGGTTTTGTAGCAGCAGAGAAAGAGGAATGGAGCTTTGCTGAGGGAGGAGAGCTGGGGCTGACAAGGTTCCTCTTGCTCAGCCTGTCAGGGCCTGAGGTCCAGCCTGGGTGGGTGGGGAGTGTGAAGAAGGGGGTGCATGGAGGACGACATCTGGCTTCCCTTCCTGTAGAGGAGTCCTAGGACCGGGCAGCGTATCCTGGGGACGGGCACCATGGAGGATGTAAGTCACACAGCAGCCTCTTATTCTTTTACATTGTCACCTGCTGATCGAATCAGCGATCGCTTCACCATCCTGCGGGATGGGCTTGTTAACCCTTTCCCTCCTCAGGGATGCAGTGATGCTGCAGAGGAGTCCACAAGTTAAAGTAAACTTGATCTTCCACTTTTTGTCAGACAAACAAGCAGAACTGGGCGACTTTATGGTTATTATTCTTATTATTATTGTTATTGTTATCTTTGCTGCACCATGCTTACAGAAAATGTACACGTAGCTTGGCTACTTCTTGTCAGTGTAATCGCTGCTGTCATACCTGATCCATGACTTCCTCCACACTGCAGATGGGAAACAGTTAAGTAGGTGTCCTCCTCCTCCTCCTCCTCCTCCTCTGCACCGCAGCCCTGGTCAGGGACTTGTAAAGATGCTGAGTACAAGGAGCTGCTGTGATCTGTCTGGACATCTCTGCTTTCCTTACAAATGCAGAAGACACAGATAGAAGATCTGGATCAATTGCTCATCATAATGCCCAAAGCCACCTGCTTTGGAAGTAGAAATGGGCCCCCTTACCTCTAGGGCCCCTGTGTGGCTGCACCAGTGCTATGTCCAGCCCTGACAAGAGGGACCAGTCCAGACCACAGTGAGGTCACTTCATTAGTAATCTCCTTGCTGTTGCTTATGTGTAGATGAGGAGGTTGTGGCACAGCCCTGTAGATGTGTGGTGCTGCTGTCAGACATCATGTCCTGTTCTCTTGGCGGCACACAAGGGTTTTCCTCCCAGCAGCTGGGTGTCAAGCTGTTGTATCTTCTCTCCACAGATTATTCTCTGAATACAGCAATGGTTCTCAGCTGATTAAAAGTTTCCATCTCCATTACTGCACTTTCACACAAGCATTCCAGAAAAGCTAGGACAGAATGTCACATTATATTCCATTGTGTCTAATAATATTATTATTATTGTAATAAGTATTAATTATTCACTACAATAATATGATAATATAAGACTGTACGCAGGGGTGTAACTACAACAGGTGCAGGGGTTACAATCGCATCCAGGCCCTGGATCCTAGGGGGCCCCAAAAGTCCCTTTGGCCTATAGAAAAGACTAAAGGCCCCGTTACACGCTGTGATGTGGCAGCGATCCGACCAACGATGTGGACCGCTGCCACATTGTGAACTGATTGCTTGTGAGCTGTCACACAGGCAGACTCCCCAGCGACCAGGACCAGCGAGAACGCTGGTAACCATGGTAAACAGCGGGTAACTAAGCAGAGCACTTCGCTTAGTTACCCGCTGTTTACCATGGTTACCAGCTCCCAGCGCTTGCTGCAGCGCTGGGAGTTCATTCATCGTTGATCTCCCGCTGTCACACACGCCGATGCTGACCGCCCAGCGGGAGACCAACGATAGATTTATGGACCTGGCCATAATTCTTCGATCAACGACTGATCGTTGATACGTGTCACACACAACGATGTCGTTTCGACATCGCTGCAACGACACCAAACCGGTGACATTGCAACGATATCGTTCACGATATTGTTCTGTGTAACGGGCCCTTAAGGGCCTTTTCACATCTGCGTTTGGCTGCGCTTGCATTTCCATTGCGTTTTTACTGCAAAACGCAATGGAAACGCATCCAAAAACGCACCCATTGATATCAATGCAAAACGCATGCAACGTTTTGGGCTGCATTTGCAAAAACGCATGTGTTTTGTGTTTTCTGAAAATGACATTCGTTTTGCATTGCATTTTCAATGGGTGCATTTTTGGATGCTTTTCTATGTGTTTTTGCAGTGCAAAAACGCATAGAAACGCAAATGCAACAAGACGCAACCCAACCTTAGATGTGAACTAGGCCTAATGCTATTAAAGATTTGCAATAATTGGGGGCCCCAATGGAGATTTTGCATCGGGGCCCATGAGCTTCAAGTTATGCCACTGCTTGTATGTAAATAATAAACTCCATTTATAGTTGCTTTTGTCTATCACAGTAAAGGCCCAGTTACACACACAGATAATTGTGCAGAGATTGTTCGCAGATCTCTGGTTGCAGTGAAATCATGGACACATTGTTCCATTTTGTGGCCGTGTACAAATGTAACAATGTGTCCATGATTTCACTGCAACCAGAGATCTGCGAACAATCTCTGCACAATTATCTGTGTGTGTAACTAGGCCAGACACAACATTTTTGATCTGTTTTCAGAGGATCTGTTTTTGCAGTGAAATGGATCAATTTCAGGGATTCCCAGCTAAGGCTGGCTTCACACCACAGTAAGATCCGATCCGGGGTGTCCGGTGTAAACCAGACAGCCCCGGACCGGATTTTGGCCCCATAGTATCCTATGGGGCCGGGTTGAGCCGGATGGCAGCTGTCTGCCATCTGGTCTCCATCTCTCCGGAAGGATCCAGGAGAAATCGGATTTTTCTCACCGTACACAAAAACGTTGCTTGCAACGTTTTTGTGTCCGGGTAGAAAAATCTCCTCAAATTGGCGTCTTCTGGATCCTCCCGGATTCCCCCGGATCCTCCCAGATCCAGGGCAATCCGGCACTCCCTAACATGGGAGCCTATGGGGCCGGATTTCCCCGGTCCGTGAGGATCCGGGAACTGGACACAGGCAGCTGCACGCCGCTGTTAATTCAGGACCGCGGCTAGCTCCCCGCAAGCCTGATTCATCAGCAGCTGTGTCCGGCTGTACACCGGACCGGAGGGCACATTTGGCCCTCCGGTTCTGTGTGCTGATCCGGTCTGGGGCTGTCAGGTTCATCCTGCCAGCCCCGGACTGGACTCTGCCATGGTGTGAAGCCAGCCTAAGTCAATGAGTTTCCACGATTCGTCATTCTGACACAACATTTTGCAGTGATCCGTTTTGAAGTGATCCCCAAAGAGAATGAGTATGTCAATATATGTGGCATTTTTCTGATCTGCTTTTTCCATTGAAACCATTGTCTATGGGCTTTAAAAAAGGATCTTCACAAAATACATCAATAATGCACCATTGTTTATTGGTGCTTTTTTTGAAAAGCTGATCCAGTTTTGCAGCTGAAAAATGGATCCTCATAAAACAGTTTAAAAACGTTGTGTCTGAATGTAGCCTAACCCTGTGACTGTAGCTGTGACAAGGCACACATAGCTTCTTAATTATGTAAATGCACAGGTTAGGAACCAATTTGGGACTAGAAGATGTCAGGTGATTACAAATAGGGTGACAACAATGAAAAAAAAAACATTATATTGCCCATGTAGTGTTGAGCAATAGTTACGGTTACATATATTTGTGTAAACTTAGACTGAGTTCACATGTCCAGTAATCATCCTGCACAGATCTGTTGGAAGAAAAAAATTGTGCAAACTCAACTTATTTGTCTGTTGATAAATAATAGATTTCTGCAGGATCAGTTTTTTTTTTAACATTGGAGTCTATGGAGAACAGATTTGGATCGCTATTTAGTCATACGTTTTTCTGGTCATCATAATGGGAGACCCAGACAATGGGGTTTTAGGGCACTGCCCTCCGGAGGTCACACTAGGTACTACAAGTTTGTAGACACCGCCTCCTCCGCTTATAAACCCCTACCGCAGGGAACATCCTCAGTTTTAAACTTAGTGTGCTCGGAGGATCACGCTTTGCTTGCACTTCACTGCATTCTCACTACTTACGTGATGGCGTCTGAAGACAAGGTAATACGGTCCTATCGGGACCGGTGACAGCCTCCCCGCTCACCCTTAGTGGCACACGCTGGTGGAGGTACCGGAGGGCCTAGAGCCCGGACACTTCATGTTCTCCCGGTACGCTGTTACGCTCCTCTCCATCCCTCTCTGGGGGGCTCTGGAGAGTGGGAGATGGGAGCCTTGCACAGCTCCGCTCCGTCCGAGGCCTCCCTAAATGGTGCTTACAGACCGGACTGGAGCCAGCCCAGTCCGAGGCCTCCCTATATGGTGCTTACACTCCGGACTGGTGCTGAGCGGCCCAGTCTGAGGCCTCCCTAAATGGTGCTTACAGACCAGACTGGTGCTGCACCCCCTGTCCGAGGCCTCCCTAAATGGTGCTTACAGACCGGACCGGCACTGAGGCACTCTGTGTCTCCTGCGTGCCTGGGGGTAGTGTCTGGCACTTTATGTGTTTCAGGACACTCAGACCGCGCGTTACCCTCGGGTCCGCGGTTCTGCGGGTGTACCCTGTGCTGGGGTCACCCTGGCTGACCGCCCTGTGTGTCACAGGGGCTGAGGCCGTAGGCTGCGGATGTTTGTCCCCTCATGCTGTGGATGGTGTACATGCAGTCTGTGTATAATGTTTTTACACTCTTTCCCGCGCTGCGGGCTCCGAATCCCTCATGCTGTGGATGCTTGGAGGATGGGAAGCAGCCCGTGCGGTGACGTCATCGCTGGGCGTGTGTGTGTGTTTCCCGCGTCTCTTCGGCGCCGCCCACAGTTTCACTGTCGGCGGCCATCTTTACCCTCACTTCCCGGTTGGGATTCTTATGCAGCGTGCGTCTGCACTCCAGAGGGGAGACCGGAAACCGTCGCGGAGGTCACACACACACCGCTTCCTCAAACCGCTTTACTGCGGTCGGTAAGCCACCGGGATTCCCGGTTTTGTTGTCGGCAATTTGGCTTATTTTCCCCTACTGTGGCGATGTCCTCAGCTGGGAAGTGTGCTGCTAAGGCGGCAGTAACCACCATTACCTGTGCTACATGCAATGGTACACTGGTGGAGGGGTCCTGCAATAACTGCGGACGCCCAGAGGCCCGGGCTGGCACTGTTGAGTCAGCAGCTCCGGTGCTATACCCTGAGGTTCAGGTGATCTCAGGGCCATGGGAGACTCAGAATAAGATCAATGAATCTCTGCTGTCTCAGCTGTCCTCCATGTCGCAATCCCTGGAGGCACTTAATAGGAGACTGGATAGCCCAGCTACTCCATCCAGTTACCCCCGGGTGTCCCCCTCTTCTGCTGCGAGACCCCTTAAGCGGGCTCGTCGTGAGGATTCACCCGAGCTCCATACTCTCTCTGAGGCGGAGCGTTCCTCTGATGGTGAGGAAGATGATGGGGGTTCAAATTTCGGGTCTGTGTCTGTATCTGAACCACCAGACGGGGTGGAGGATCTGGTGTCCTCTATCAACGAGACTTTACGTCTCGTGACACCCCCTGAGGAGGTGACGGTGCACCCGAAGGAGGTCTATCAATGGCTGCGGCCGGAGGCTAGACCAAGTGGCTCCTTCATGGACCACACTAATTTTGGAAGGGTGGTTAGAGCTCCCAGGTTACATCCTGGGCGGCGTTATGTCCGTAAAACCAAGGACAATCGCTTCCCCTTCCCCCAGGAGGTGCTTCAGGAGTGGTCGCAGTCCCCGAAGGTGGACGCTTCCATGACCAGGATTGCTGCACGCTCCCTTTTCTCTGCCTCTGATAGCTCCTCACTGAAGGATGCTACTGATAGACAGGTCGAGCAGCTCGCCAAGTCTTCCTATGAGGCTGTGGGGTCTTCATTTGCCCCTAATTTTGCCACGGTCTGGACCTTACAAGCGATTACTACCTGCTTGGATGGTATCTCTGACATGGCAAGATCCAGTCCAGAGGTCCTAGCACTTACCGAAAGGGCAAGGGCCTATGCGGACTACGCCAGGACGGCGACTCTGGAAACTGCCACTCGCTCAGCTGTGGCTTCGGCCAATGCTATAGCGATCCGCAGGTTGTTGTGGCTGCGTCTTTGGGACTCAGATGCCACATCCAAGAAGATTTTGCAGAATCTTCCGTTTGCTGGTGACAGGCTTTTTGGCACCGAACTGGACAAGCTAATTAAGGATTCTGCTGAGTCTAAGATACCGCAGAATAAGCCTAAGCCACGGTATACCGTTAAAAGGAACCCAAAACAGTGGTCCTTTCGTTCCAGCTCGCAGTCATCAGCACCGTCCGCTCGCACGGACCGAGGGGGAAAGCCCGCTTCCCAGTGGCGCTCTAAGAGTCGTCCAAAGAAGCCGGCGGGGGCGGCAGCTGCCACCCCCAAACCCTCCTCTACATGACTCGCTCTCTCATCCTGCCTCCCCACAGGTGGGGGGCCGCTTGTCTCGCTTTCAGGACAAGTGGCTGCTTCACGTTCAAGATCAGTGGGTTCGAGACGCGATCTCGCGAGGGTACAGGATAGAGCTGACGTCAAAACCGATATCCCGTTTCCATCGGTCGGTCCCGTCACCAGAAAAAGCTCAGGCTTTTTACCAGGTGTTGGAGGGTCTCCGCAGAGACGGAGTGGTGGTCCCGGTACCTTCCGGAGAGAGGTTCAGGGGTTTTTACTCCAACCTCTTTATCGTCCCGAAGAAGGACGGATCCTTCCGCCCAGTACTGGACCTGAAGTTGTTCAACCATCACGTGTTGGTTCGGAAGTTCCGTATGGAATCACTGCGCTCCGTGATCGCAGCTGTGTCACAGGGGGACTTCCTAGCGTCCATAGATATCAGAGACGCTTACCTTCACGTACCCATTGCACCGGCTCATCAGCGCTGGTTGCGATTCGCAGTGGGGGAAGAACACTTCCAATTTGTGGCACTGCCATTCGGGCTAGCCTCGGCACCGCGGGTGTTCACAAAAGTGATGGCTTCCATGATGGCTCTCCTGCACATGCAGGGACATGCCGTCATTCCCTATTTAGACGACCTGCTGGTCAGGGCGCCATCAGAACACCTCTGTCAAGAGAGCCTGGATGTGACCATGCGGTCTCTGGAACAGTTCGGTTGGCTCCTCAATATTCAGAAGTCAACGCTAGTTCCGACCCAGTCTTTGACATATCTGGGCATGGACTTCAACACAGCCTCAGCCCTGGTGTCTCTGCCACGAGTCAAACAGATGGCGATCCAATCAGGAGTACAAGCAGTCCTCCTGTCACCACACTCATCCCTACGGGTTTTGATGAGACTGGTGGGACGCATGGTAGCGGCGATAGAGGCGGTGCCGTTCCCACAGTTTCGCCTCCGTCCTCTCCAGCTGGAGATTCTTCACAGATGGGACAAGAGGACGATCTCGCTGAATCGGCTGGTGACACTGTCACAACCGACCAGGGACTCCCTACAGTGGTGGCTCCAGCCACGTCACCTGTCACGAGGCCGGTCCTTCCTAAAACCGTCATGGTTAGTGGTGACCACAGACGCCAGTCTGAAGGGCTGGGGTGCGGTGTTCTTGCACCACAGGGCTCAAGGCCTCTGGACTCAGTCGGAGTCGGCATTGCAGATCAACGTGCTGGAGATCAAGGCGGTCTATCTGGCGCTCCTGGCGTTTCAGAAATTCCTGTCAGGACACCCCATTCGGGTGCAGTCCGACAATGCGACGGCCGTCGCCTACATAAATCATCAGGGAGGGACCAGAAGTGCTCAGGCCCTCGCCGAAGTCCACCGCATTCTAGCCTGGGTGGAGGAAAACGGCTGCCTGATCTCCGCAGTTCACATCCCAGGGGTCGAGAACTGGGAGGCCGACTACCTGAGCCGACAGGGCATGGACGCCGGAGAGTGGTCTCTTCATCCAGACGTCTTCCGGGACATCTGCGGCAGATGGGGCACTCCGGACGTGGATCTGATGGCCTCACGGCTGAATCATCAGGTGCCCCAATACATGGCAAGATCGTGGGATCCTCAGTCTCTGGGGGCGGATGCCCTGATCCTGAGTTGGTCCAGCTTCCAGCTGCCATATGTGTTCCCGCCTCTGGCTCTGATTCCCAGGGTCCTGTGGAAAATCAGGATGGAATGCAGAGTAGCCATTCTAGTGGCTCCAGATTGGCCCAGGAGGTCCTGGTACCCGGACCTGTGGCAACTGTCAGGCGGACACCGGTGGGCTCTTCCAGAACGCGCAGATCTACTCGCGCAAGGCCCATTCTTCCACCTCAATTCCAGGGCCCTCAGATTGACTGCATGGCTCTTGAGGCCTGGCTGCTGACGTCCAGAGGATTCTCTCCTACAGTGGTTGCCACTATGAATAGGGCTAGGAAACCTGTCTCCAGGAAGATATACCACAGAACGTGGAAAATCTTTTTCTCCTGGTGTGCCTCTGGTGGACGCTCACCGTGGCCATTGTCCATCCCGACATTGTTGGCTTTCCTACAGTCGGGGTTGGAGTTGGGATTATCCCTTGGCTCTCTGAAAGGTCAAGTATCAGCACTTTCAGTGCTGTTTGACAGGCGCTTGGCGCTCCTGCCGAAGGTCCGCCAATTTCTGCAGGGGGTAGCTCGGGTGGTTCCGCCTTACAGGCGACCTCTGGACCCTTGGGACCTCAACATGGTCCTGGCGGCTCTGCAGAAACCGCCGTTTGAGCCACTGAGAGACATCTCTCTCTCTCGTCTGTCCCAGAAAGTGGTCTTTCTGGTGGCAATTACGTCCCTGAGAAGGGTCTCAGAATTGGCTGCACTTTCGTGCAAGTCACCCTTTCTGGTGGTTCACCAAGACAAGGTGGTGTTGCGCCCACGGCCAGAATTCTTGCCGAAGGTGGTTTCAACGTTTCACCTAAACCAGGAGATTGTTCTCCCATCATTTTGCCCCGCTCCCGTTCATCAGGTTGAGCGCGACCTCCATACTCTGGATCTCGTGAGGGCTGTACGCATTTATGTGTCCAGGACCGCCTCCTTTAGGAGTTCGGATTCCTTATTTGTCCTCACGATGGGTCGCTGTAAGGGGTCCGCGGCTTCGAAGTCGACCTTGGCCAGATGGATCAAGGCTCCCATTCAGGAGGCTTACCGGTCTTCTGGTTTGCCTCTCCCGGTGGGTTTGAAGGCACACTCTACTAGAGCTGTAGGTGCCTCCTGGGCCTTGCGACATCGAGCGTCTGCTCTACAGGTGTGTCAGGCGGCCACTTGGTCCAGCCTGCACACTTTTTCTAAGCACTATATGGTGCATGCCCATGCCTCTGCGGATGCGAGTTTGGGCAGGCGGGTTCTCCAGGCGGCGGTTGCCCACCTTTAAAGGGAACCATGTGTTTTCCGTCTTGTTGAGGAACTCTTCCCGCCCTGGGGTATTGCTTTAGGACATCCCCATTGTCTGGGTCTCCCATTATGATGACCAGAAAAAAGAGAATTTTGTTTACGTACCGTAAATTCTTTTTTCTTTAATCATCAATGGGAGACCCAGCACCCACCCAGTTGTTCCTTTGCATGTTTTGCATTTGCTCTGTTCTCTGTTGAGACAGTGTTTGCCGGGTTGTTGAACCGTTTTGTGTACGGCATTCTTCCCGATGTTTCGGGTGTGGTTTATTTCCTCCTCGCAGCTTGTAGACCAAACTGAGGATGTTCCCTGCGGTAGGGGTTTATAAGCGGAGGAGGCGGTGTCTACAAACTTGTAGTACCTAGTGTGACCTCCGGAGGGCAGTGCCCTAAAACCCCATTGTCTGGGTCTCCCATTGATGATTAAAGAAAAAAGAATTTACGGTACGTAAACAAAATTCTCTTTTTTCCTTGTAAGACTAGGGTCTGATTAGCATTCAGCTCTCAGCCTGCTGGATCCGCTTAAAACTTAGCCTCTGGCAGGCTTAGCGCATAGCGTTATCAGCATGTAACGCTATGGCCGCCTGCCTATGTATCCCTACGGCAACCTCTGCTCCACAGAGAATCCCTGGATATGCGCTATTGCAGAGCGCACAGGAAAATGTTGCAAACCATGTTTCCTGTGCACTCTGCAGTAGCGCATATCCAGGGATTCTATGAGGAGCCGGCGGCTGCGGTAAGCATCAGGTTGCCATATTGATGCATAGAGCAGGCGGCCCATAGCGTTGCATGCTGTTAACGCTATGTGCTGAGCCTGCCAGAATCTAAGCTTTAAACGGATCCGGCAGGCTGAGGGTAGACACAGGTTTGACCCTAGCCTAACAGATCCACTTTTTGCTTACAGGAACCATTACAATTAGAACATAAATAGCAATCCTTTAATCTGTTCTCCATAGACTCCAATATTAAAAATAACATAAAAAAAACTGATCGGGGCCAATTAACCCTTAACATACCACTGTCAATCACGACAGAAGTATGTAAGTGGTTAAAAGGGGGTTAAAAGACACCCCGCTTTGGCAGGATCTTAATAGTAGGTGCCGATCATTTCCATAGTACTCTGAAGTCATTTGATGACCACAGGTTACGGTGGCCTGTTAGATACTGCTATAAGCACTGTTGTATGCCAGAACATTGATCAAACTAAGGCGGCCGTCACACGCTTCAATTTAATGCACAATATCGCTTAAGCGATCTGCTTTTTGATCGCTTAAGCGATATCGTTTGTGCATCGCTGCGTGCAATCAAGCGATTTTACAATGTAAAATCGCTTGATCGTTACATCGCAGATTGGTGAGCCGGAGCTCATATCAAGCGATAAACGCTTGATCAATCTACATCATCGTGGTGTGTGACACCACGATGATCCATCTCCCAGCGGCAGAGCCTATGCTGGGAGATGGTATCTATGGTAAACGTCGGGTTACTAAGCGCCGCGCGGCGCCTAGTAACCCGATGTGTACCATAGTTACCAGCGATCTCGCTGGCCCACGTCGCTGGTGAGTCTGCCTGTGTGACAGCTCACCAGCGATGTGAGCGATATTGTTAGCGATCGCGCGTGCACGTGATCGCTAACAATATCGCTATCGATATTGAAGTGTGTGACGGCCGCCTAAGAAATAGTCATTAGTGGGACTAAGTGAAAAAGTAAAAAAAAGTAGAATAAAATATGTAAAAAAATAAAGCAGGAAATCATGAAAACCCATTTCATCACTAAAAATGCATCCTTTGTGTTGCAACAAAAATAAACAAAAAAAGTGTATAATTGATATCTCCATGTCCAGAACGAACGAAATTATAAAACTGTCATGTCCCATCAAAATGGTCATGTCCCATCAATTTTGGCATCTTTTCAGCTCACAAGTGTGGACCATCACAGTTCTGTGGATGCCTAAAAAGGATGGATAGCACTGAAACAGGTGCCAAACCGAGATCAAAGTGTATCCTTCTGCCTCGTTATAGTGAGTGGTTCCATCAGTAGTTTTGGTTAAAACATATTTTTGGGGGGATTTAAATGGAAATCCCAACGTAAGTATTCAGTGTAGAACACAAGTGTG
Source organism: Allobates femoralis (assembly GCA_033576535.1). Classification (NCBI taxonomy): domain Eukaryota; kingdom Metazoa; phylum Chordata; class Amphibia; order Anura; family Aromobatidae; genus Allobates; species Allobates femoralis. The sequence continues at coordinate 122,331,792 of JARQOC010000004.1, read as the reverse complement.
TGATCTTAGCCTTATACTGAAAGTCATCAAAATGTTTTTTACCCCAAAATGTTACTAATAAATCCCTAACTTACATTGCAAAAGAAAACAGCCCTTACTCAGTTTTGTCATCTGCCACGGGAAATATAAGGGATTCCCATGTTACTGGCAGAAAAAGGAAATGTGAGTGCTCCCACATTCTCAAAGAAAATCCTGTAAAATCCATTCTCCCAAATCAAGACGTCCCCGTCCTTCTGAGTCCTATTGTGCCTAAACCGCCATAAGCGACAATGTTTGAGATTGTTGTAGCGGGGAGAGTGCACTTAACGATTTACGGGGTGCATGTTTCCAGAAACTTAAGCTGGACACAATGTATTTGCTCTGGGCTGATATATTTGCAATTCTCCAGAAAAGAAGGCATGACGTGGATGTTACTAAATAGTCATTCCAACTGTAGATGAATTCATTGAGAGGTGCAATTTTTACAGTTGGGTCACTTTCGGGGCTTTCTGCTTCTTTGGCATTTTAGGGGCTCCGCAAATGCAACATGGTGTCCAAATTTGCATTATAAAAATTTAATAGTGCTCCTTGCTTTTCGAGTTTTGCATGAATTTTGGACCACATGTGGGGTATCACTGTGTTTGTGTGACTGTTATTCCTGCCCCAGCCACTAGTTGCCACCAGATTCCTTTGGCTAGTGGTGCCACTGTCACGTCTCCATCAGAATGGGTAACATGAAGGAATGAAAAGCACCACTAATTATAAACCATATCAAAAGATGGGTGCTCACCATGCCAAATTATCAGTAATGTACAACAAGAAGAAGGCTTGGTATAAGTACAGAGGGAGGACACCTAGAAATATATATTTAAATCAATACAAAGCTTTATTTAACAAATATGTGGACAACATACAGTATTAAAAACTGTTTAAAACATGTATAGAGGGACCCCACACCAATGACAATATTGCACAATGACAAAATGAGGGAAAACCATTTTGACATCAGTGGGTACAAATATATTTATCCGGCAGGATATAGCAATATGTTGCATGCCAGGGGCCGCTATTTTAATTTCTAGTAATAAAGTTTGTATTTTTCCCAAATAGTTCCAATAATTGTCTCCCTCAGAGATGTGGACACCAAGATGTATAAATCACAATTGGTAATCAATAGCAGGTAACAGGTATACAAATATACCTGTATATATATATATATAGGTATTGTGCAGTTATATCTGGCAAACCAGTTAGTAGATATTCAAGCTGCTAAATCACAACATAGAAACAAAATTTGTAGCAAGCTAAATGATTCAACAGGTTTATGAGGGGAACCACCTATGGCATCTATCAGGGTAGTCAGTACTAGAATATGTTTAGTCCATTACAGCCCTGTGTACCTTGATGTGTACAGCATGAAGGCTGGAATGTAAATAGCAACCCAATGTATATTGTCTTTAAGTCCCTTTGTACATTTAGTTTGCTGTGCCACCACAATATACCAGGACACAGGAGATATTAGGTTAAATACAAAACATACATATACAGATGTTATGAAATAGAGTCCTGAACTGGTTAGCAATTGGATCCCCCTAATGATATATAATCATCGTATACCAGGCTGGAAAGTATGATGAAGCTGCATCCCCAGCAGCGGAACATGTGGGGTAAGGCCATAGGTTGTCCCCTATACCTCTGACCTCGGGACTGGTAATAATGACCTGTGTTACAGTTCAAGTCCAGGGACTGTAATATAAAGCATATAATTAATAAACATAATCTTTATACTTACCAAGTACTGCAGCATGAGTCCTGCGGTCTCGCTGTTCCGGCCACTTCTACTTCTGGGGCCGCTCATTAACTTCCAGGGATATTCACTGCACTGCTGAGAACTTGGAGGTTTTCGGCTGTTTTCGGCTGTGTTCACGGTGATGTCAGGGTTCATGGCTCTGCTATGAAACCGATTGAACTCTGTCACTGTGAGTCTCAGCCTGCTTGTTGCACTGTTCTTGCAACTTCACCCCACTTGGAATTTTTCCCCATTTTCCTGTACACTATATGGTAAAATAAAATATTTCATCTGAAAGTACAACTCATCCCGCAAAAAACAAGCCCTCATATGTCTATATTGATGAAAATATAATAAAACTAAAAACACATTTACAGACTCCATCCTTATTAGAAGAAAACCCTCAGTCCGACGTAGTCCATAGGCAGAGCAATGTCAGCCCTGGTTCATCACACTTTTGCTTTTTGGCTTTTTTCTTCACCTCTTACACTATATGGTAAAACTGACATAACGGTATGATGCCCCGAGTTGGTACGAGTTCATAGATACCAAACGTGTTTACTGTTATCTAAATGGTGAAAAAAAACTCAGAAGTTTGAAAAAAAAGAATTGCACTTTTCGATATCTGGGGCTGTGTGTCTGCTTATTTTATGCGGCTTGAGATGATGTTTCTAATGATACAATTTTTGGGTTGATGCATTGTTTTGATCGCCCATTATTGTACTCTATAACAATGTTGCGGCAACCAAAATAACGTAATTTTGGTGTTTGGACCTTTTTCCGTTACGCAGTGTACAGCTCTGATTAATAGATTTTATATCTTGATTTCTGAACACGGCAATACCAAATATGTGTATATTTTTAATACTTTTATTTTGAATGGGGCAAAAGGAGGGGATTTGAACTTTTTCATATTTTTAAAAGCTTTATTTTAAAATTCTTTATTGCACACTGACCCTTAGGGCGCCACAGTGCTGCACAGTTCGATTGCTTGTGTCATGTCCCGATGAGCTGCAGGACATCGGGGCATGGCACAAATGATCACAGTGTGTGGTTGGCAGCGCTTGCCAACCACTCAGAGGAAGTGAACCCTGATAGCATCCGGGGTCGCTGCAGGACCACAGGCTATCAGGTGACATAGAGATCCTGCGATTTTGTAATGACCGAAGGTCCGAAGAAGATTTAGTCAGTCACAAATTGAGACAGAGGCAGAAATGAACAACATACTCAGCGAAAGCTGAGATCAATATACCAATCCCAAGGTGCCCAGCTTATATGTATTACACTAAGATCCAGTACAATTTTATCAAAACACTATCTCAACAATGAATTCAACTAACTGAAGTAAGGAGGGGTATAAATCTGGTGAGGGTGTTCAATGGGCACCTTTTGAGTATAAACTTATCACAACTACCAATAACAAGGCATGAAACTATATCAGTTACTGTTATACATCTAGCATAGGGATACTCAGGTATCCTAAAGCTACGGTACCATTAACCCTAGGTGTAGTCTCACACAAACGTGTGGTTTGAGTTGGCTGCAAGTCACGAAAAAAAAAAACATTTGGCGCAAAAAAAAACAACATTGCAAAAACAGCAAGGTGTCTTGTCAGCTGATGCCAAGTTCACACATCAGGGACTTTAGTCTTGTAGCCTCAGGATATGGTTCATGGAACACTCTTCACCAGGGCTTGTCAGTATCCTCTCAATGTGGATGGCACCAGACCCCGTCACTGCTCTCGCAGTCACTCACAGTGTCCCTGGCCGCCGACCACTCGCTCCATCACGGGGAAGATGTCCTCTGTCCTCCCCAGACACTAGTCACTTGGCTGTTCAATACAGAGTCTCTAATCCATCCAGCATGGACTTCCACACAACTCCAAAGAGCCACACAGCTTCCACCGCCTCTGCATTAGTCTTTCAGCAGAGATACAATTTCACTCAGGCCAGGGATTACCAACCCCTGCCGAAAAGCTTGCAGAGAAAGTCTTATCAGAGTTCAATCTCCACAGCAGCTCATCAGTCCCTGCTGCCTGCATCTCACACAACAGATCGGACTCCACACTTCCCTTCCCCAGGAGTATGCTCTAGCTGCACACAGGGTCTCCCAGCCTGTCCCTGTCCTAGTGCTCTCCTAATGCTATTACAGCTCAGACTCTCACAATTTTATCGCGGATCTCTGATCTCAGTGGGAAATGGACCCATCCCTGCCGTGGCGCCTTTGGATCGTGCGGTCAGTGAATGATAGCGTGATCCAAAGTGTTAACTGCACCGATTCGATCGTGGATCTAATCAGGACTGATAGCACCACATCTCAGCTGATGAGATAAGCTGAGATGTCGGGGAGATGATTTGAGCTCACCGCTGGAGCTCACATCAAAGTGCGGGAGCTGACCCATGACGTACATTTACGTCATGGGTCGGGAAAGGGTTAAAACTTTTCTTCAACGTAATGCGGAAAAAGGGGTCCTTTAATTGATGATGTTTCCCTCATAGAGCCTTCAACATCTTCAAGTCTATATGGGATTACAAAAAGAAACATGGGCTAAACAAGCCTAGATCTACAGGAGATCTGTGATTAGTTCTCCAAGATGTTTGGAACAACTTCTCTGCTGAGTTCATTCAATAACATTTGAAGTCAAAGGGTGGTAACACCATATATTGTCACTACACCCTTTGTAGCATGAAACATGTATAAGTGGTAACCTGACAATAAACAAAAGAGGAACAATTCAATGTGTCTTTATTTAGTCATCCCGTAAGGAGGCACTTGTACGTTTACCATCACAAAACAGAAATACTTTTGTAATAATGCATACAGTCTCTGGCCTCTCCACTCTCACTGGTGTGTCTAAAAGCTTGTATTGACGCTTGTGCCACCAATTGGACTTGCAATACAATGTCAGTCAAAACTGGAGGAGTTTTAATGTATATCCTTTCTTGTCTATTTCCCCTCTATCTGTGCACATCTCCCTTTGGCAGGGGCGGACTGGCCCTGGTGGCAGGGGGGCAAGTGCCCCCTGGGCTGGTGGTATAGCCCACATCTAGGGCCGCCCCCCCAACAGAAATGGGCTGGCCGGCGCTGCTTAGCGGCAGCAGACGGCGGCGGACATGGTAAGTGAGCAGCAGTGGCAGACCAAGACTACCACCCAGGGCCAGAGCCACCAGCCAGCCCCTGCCCTTTGGTGTACTATTGTAGAGGTGAGGCTAGCTTCCTTGCCAGCCAGCGCACTAAAAAAGGTTAGGTTAGGGCAAGACAGGGCCTAGGCACATGGTGGCGATGGAGGGGGGTGGGAGGACCTGTATAGGGACATTAGGGAGCTCAGGGTTCAGCCTCAGGCAAGTATCAGGAGGTGACCTCTCTCCCTATCTCTAGAGCCTTCCTTGTAAACCTTCCCCATTATCACCCCTGTGATGTGCCGCTTGCTGGGCATCCATACGTACAGTAGTTGCTCTAATGTTAAATGCATGTTCTCACTATACCTATAAACACAATTATGTCTGTTAATATAACCAGATCATTTAAAGGAGCTTCATCGGTGCACAAAATATTAACTAAAATCATTAGATTTTCTCTCATTTCATTTAGCATAATCTCGCTAAAGCGGCCGTCACACGCTGAGATATCGCTAAAGATATCGTAGACGATGTTAAATTTGCATATCGTCCGAACGACGCGCAAAATCGCTCATCACGACGCTACACCCACAGACATCGCTCAGACGATTCCCCGATCCACCCATCCAGCGATCGTCTGAGAGATGCAGTTATCAGCAGTGGACATCGTTCAGCAAAGTCACACAGAAATCTCCTAAACGATGTGGGAGCAAATGTGGGCGTTATTGGAGCCCATAGGCGTGGTACATGGGCTCCAAGCTGCGCCCCTCACTACACCATTGGTGCTCAGTACTGCGTCCTCATTGGGTCACATGTCCTTTGAAACATGGCGGCCTCATCCCCACAATGTCCTGCGATATTGATCGCAATGTATATGTTGTGCTGTACCACATAACTAAATTGCAATGGGCAAAACGTACAGAACGCAATTCCCCGTGTTGCGTTGTGCAAAATTAGCTCGCTTATGCGTTGTCCAATTTTAAGGTAGTGTACAGATGCGTTTAATTAAACAGAACAAGAATATAAATGGTTGTTTCGGGTTAAGCCGATTTTGGATTGTGGCCGTAATGTCAATCCAAAAATGTATGATCAGCTATAAGACTGTGTGGATTGGTGCTGAAGTGACAGCTCCACAAAAAATGGCGCCATGTCAAGCGGGAACCAATCATGACGCTGGAGCTTTGACCAATAATAGCAGACGATGGCCCAGCCAATCGGAACGCATGAGGGTTCAGGAATCAGAAATGAGGAGGCGTGACACAGGTGAATACCCGGCATGCCTACGTGTTTGATTTCGCCATCGCTGAAATCCAGGGGTGAACCAAGCCTCTCTGCTGCCTGAGGCGAACTGCAAAATGGCGCCCCCCCCCCAGGTGAACTAAGAGCGGCGGGGGGGGGGGGGGAAGGAACGCTGTCTGCAGCCGACCATGGTAAAGAGCGGGGGGGGGAAGAGGGAGGATTATCACTGCGCACATCACCTGTGACGGCCTCCTCACATCGGCAGCAGCGTGAGTGTGATCAGAAGTCAGGGGGCGGCAGATAGTGTACACTTTTAAATTTAAAACGCATATTATAAGTGCATACTGTACATCATACCAAATCTTAGAGACTCTTAACGTCTTAAATAATTTGCCAAAGCTCATTTCACGTGACAAATATGAGCATCAGCAGACACAACATTGACATTGCTGGAATATTACCGATGTGGGACATAAGCACGTGAATAGTTTTTACTTTACGTGACATACATTAGCATTTAAAGGGGTTGTCCAAGACTACATATATATATTTTTTTCTGTGACACAAAAAACTAGCAAACTCTACTGCAGGGAAGTCTGCTGCCCCACATTAACAGAGCAGCTCTTCCTCTTCCGGGTTGCTATGCCAATGGGGTGTGAATGCTGGCATCATGCAGATTGTCAGGCTGTGTATGCAGATTGTCAGGCTTATGTTCACACATTGCGCATTTTTGAGTGCTTTTTTGCGTGTTCTTTTGAAAAATGTGCTATGTGCCTTTCGTCTGCCGGCAAAGTGAATGTGAAATTCACTTTGCCATGCAGACACTGCGTACCGTAATTATAAGCAGCAATTTTATGGGAGAAAACGCTGCTGCCTAATTGACATGTCAACTCTTTACACACCTGTGCCCGCAATTTCTCCCATAGGGGGCGGCGCTGCTGGATCTGATGTCACAGAGGGGAGGAAGAATCCTGCTCCTCCTCCCTCTGTGACATGTGTGACTGCCCCTATTTGATTTCGCAGTGTACTAATATACACTGTGAAATCAAAATAAAACAAAGACAAATGTGTTTAAAATAATAAAGAATGAATGCTTACTCTTCGGCGGGTGTTCAGGGAGCTACGAGCTGGTACAACCGCAGGTATCAACCTGCAAGGACCTTGCATGATGTCATTGGCAACTGTGATTGGCCGCTCGCGGTCATATGATATGTAACATGCTATGACGTAATATCACATGACCACGAGCGGCCAATTACAGTGGGCAATGACATCACGCAAGGTCCTTGTAGGTTGATACCTGCAGCTGCGCCCGGCTCCCCGAACACCTGCTGAAGGGTAAGTATTCATTCTTTATTATTTTAAACACATTTGGATTCCTTTTATTAAGATTTTGCAGTGTATATTAATACACTATGAAATCAAATGGGGCTTTTACACATGTCACAGAGGGAGGAACACAGGATTCTTCCTCCCCTCTGTGACATAACTCCTCCCCTGTGCCCGTAAAAAAGCGTGGAGTCTGAATGCACTGCTTCTTTTTTTGCGCGGGTGCAAAACGCTGCAGAAAGCGCCCGCACAAAAAAGTGCAATGTGTGCACGTAGCCTCAGACAGCTTTTTGCAGTTAAGGCAGTGAAAAGTCGACTGTCAATCAGCATCATGTTGGAACTTCGCAGTCACTTTCCATCAACAGAGCAGAGCAGAAAAGAAGCTACTCTGATGGTGGGTTTACACACACCAATCATTGTATCCAATATCTGAACCAATCTCTGGTTGCAGTGAAATCATGGACAGATTGCTCCATGTTGTACACAGCCACAAAATGGAACTATGTGTCCATGATTTCACTGCAACCAGAGATTGGTTCAGAGATTGGATACAATGATTGGTGTGTGTAAACCCACCATGACAATCTGACATCAGTGGAAGCCGCAGAATGGCCAGCAGGAATGGTCTGTGAATTCTCTGATCTGGCAGAGATCAGTGGGCACAATAAGCAGGTAGTTAGCAATGGCCTGCCAGTTAATTCTTAGGGCGGCTTCACACTGCGGCACAATCCGGTCCGGGGCTGGTACCTTTTTTGCCCAGCGGTTTCCCTTTAATCGTCTATATGGAACATGTAGGGGAAAATGCACAAAGAATGAGGGTGCTGCTTCTTTTTTCTGCACCTAAAAACACAAGGAAAAAACTGAAGGTTGGCACAGTATTCAGAAATCCAACAGACTTTGCTGATTTTGGGAAAATCTTCAAATAAATAAATGAAAAAACACAGCAAAAACACTAAGTTGCCACATAGCCTATTGCTTTTAGCTTAGCAATACACAGTAATTTTGCAGATTTTAGCAAACGGGACTGGCTGCCCTGCCTTCAAAAAAAAAAAACTGCTCCAAATGCTTACCCTGCTTGCATTGTATCCCACTGATTCTATAGTGACTACCACCCCCATATCTATCACTATATCAGCTTCAGTCTGGCTGGTTTCAGACTGGCGTTCCCCTCCGCAGCATTCTGCGGAGGGGAATCGCCATATGTGCGCAGCCAGCGCAAGCCCCTATGTTTAGAATGGGAACGCACGGTGCTGCGCTTGACTGCGCATGACCGTGCGCACCCATTCACTGCCATATGTGATTTGTATGCAGGCGGATGCCTGCGCACAAATCACACTCTCGTGTCGCGTCCCTGGTGCGGACGAGAGTGTGTGATTTGTGCGCAGGCATTCGCCTGCGTACAAATCACATATGGCAGTGAATGGGTGCGCACGGTTATGCGCAGTCAAGCGCAGCACCGTGCGTTCCCATTCTAAACATAGGGGCTTGCGCTGGCTGAGCACACATGGCGATTCCCCTCCGCAGAACGCTGCGGAGGGGAACGCCAGTCTGAAACCAGCCTCTGTGTGTGTGCCAGGCTGCTGGGTAATCTTAACTGTTTACAGTAAGATAAGATATATTGGAAAAAAAAAGACCAGATGCAGTGATTTTTCGCAAAATACCTACTATATGTTGCCCAGTTGCAGCCCAGCCTTGAGCACATTGCCACATGATCTCGGCATAACGGCACAGCACAGCCATTGAGACATTATAAAGTAATGGCGGTCAGACTCAGGTTCTTCACCTGCTTCGCTGAGCAGAGTGTGCAAACTTAAACGGAACCACCTGTCACCTAGTTTATACCCTCTAACCTTTCACTACCTGTCCCTGCACCTTCCTAGCCATCCCTGTCTCACCTAATTGTGAATTATAAATGTGGGGGAAAAAAAGCGTTTTACACGCTTGCTTTTGTCCCCCGTTCTGTGGCCGGTCGTAGACAGGTGGACGGTCTTCCCTGGTCCATTTCCTCCCCTTCGCTGCTGGTATCATGCCCCAGTGGGTGTGATAATTCTTTCAGGAACGTGGTCCAAATTTCATAGTCATGGATTCTCCTTCCGGGTATGACACACGGCTGGGCGGTTGTCATTTCCGATCCGGTGCATTGTGGGTGATTATCGGTTGCAGGACAGCTTCGGAATGTGCACTGCACATGCCCCGGAGCTGGCCAGTATAACCAAAACACCCCCTCAATGCACCGGACCAGAAATGACAACCGTCCAGCAGCGTGTCATACCCGGAAGGAGAATCCATGACTATGAAATTTGAACCACTTTCCTGAAAGAATTATGACACCCACTGGGGCATGATACCAGCAGCGAGGGGGAGGAAATGGACCCGTCCGGGTAGGCCACCCATCAGCCACCTGTCTAGGAGCGCCCACAGAACGAGGGGACAAAAGTAAGTGTGTAAATTGTTTTTTTCAACAATTATAATTCACATTTAGGTCAGACAGGGATGGTTAGGGATGTGCTGGGAAGATGCAGGGACCAGTAGTGATAGTTAAACTAGGTGATAGGTTTCCTTTAAAGAAAACATTCATGCTGTCCTGGGGGCCACACTCACCTGTTTCCTCACACTTAGGGCCACGTCACACGCTTCAATTTGATGAACGATATTGTTAGTGATCCCATGCACGAGCAATCGCTTACAATATCGTTCACATCGCTGGTGAGCTGTCACACAGACAGACTCACCAGCGATGTGGACCAGCGAGATCGCTGGTAACTATGGTACACATCGGGTTACTATGCGCCGCGCGGCGCTTTGTAACCCGATGTTTATGGATACGAGCTCCCAGCATAGGCCATGCAGTGCTGGGAGCTCGCTGATCGCTGGTCTCCTGGTGTCACATGCAGCGAGGCTGTGTCCACCGGCCGACCAATGATAGATTTGTGAACAGGTTCACAAATCTGCGATCAAACAATCAGACGATTTTTCAATGAAATATCGCTTGGTTACACGCAGCGACGCACAAACGATATCGCTTAAGCCATTAAAAAAGCAGGTCGCTTAAGCGATATCGTTCATCAAATTGATGCGTGCGACGTGGCCCATACTGCCACCATGTTATACACTCAGGGCCGCAATCATGTGCTGCTACTGGTCACTAAGCGTTCTGTGGAGGGGATCTGCAATGTGAGCGCAGCACCGCCAGCCCCTATGTTTATAATGAGAGCGCACAGCGCTGCACTTGACTGCGCGTGACCGTGTGCACCCATTCACTGCCATATGTGATCTGTGCGCAGGCGGATGCCGGAGCACAAATCAAACAGTCTCGTCCGCACCACGAACGTGACATGTTGCATTTCTGGTGCGGACGAGACTGGGTGATTTGTGCACGGACATCCGCCTGCGCACAGATCACATATGGCAGTGAATGGGTGCGCACGGTCATGCGCTGTCAAGCGCAGCACCGTGCGCTCCCATTATAAAGATAGGGGCTTGTGGTGCTGCGGTCACATTGCGGATCCCCTCCGCAGAACGCTGCGGAGGGGTCCGCAAATGTGAAGGTAGCCTCACACTCACTTGCCACTCTGTCTCCCCCTCACCTGCTGGCTACAGTCCTGTAGCTTACAATTACTGATGTAATGATCTCCAAGTTCTTCTCCAACAATCTGAACACAGCACTGGCTGCTCTGGGACAGGTCACAGCCAGGAGTCACTGAACACATACACAGAGGTAGAGTGACTAATGAAGTGACCAATCATCTCATACTCCCTTGCTGCAGGGAGTGGACACACAGATAGGAGACAGCGTCACAGAGCCAATTGCTGCTCTTATATTATAAAGAAAATGAAATGAAAGTGCACTGTGTACAGCCAGTCCAGGCAAGCCTCACACACTCCCAGCCCTCCTCCTCCCTAAACCCCCCTCCTCCCTCTCATCCCGATCACACACAGCTCAGCTGTCATTCTTATCTTCAGAGCACACAAACAGTGACTAACCGCAAACACTGTATTGCAGGACTCCGGAGCAGGGGACATCGCACTCAGCACATTATCTGACTGACTGTCTGCAGGTCACGATGCCGCCCCTGTCTTCTGACTCATGGTGCCGCCTGATACATTGTACTCACACTGGCTCATGAACGGTGCGGCACTGCTGAAATCACACGTTTCGTGCGATGTCGTGAATTTACACGTGTCGATTGTGCGTATTTAATTGCCCGATATCGTCAGATCTGAGAACCGAACCTCAGATCACGATTTAGCGATTTGATCAGATGTCGCTCGTCGTATCTCGCCGTCACACGCACAGACATCGCTTACGCGATGTTTAATCTGCCGCGTTCAAGCGATATCTTGCACGATATCTCAGCGTGTGACGGCCGCTTAAATTGCATCCGTCTGGGTCATCATCTAATAAGCCATGAATAACACAAGCTCTAACATAAACCCTATTCCACCTACTGACCACCTACTTTTGGTTCACCCTGTATATCACAAGTTGCAAATATACAAATATAATTAACTGAGTGCATAAAAAAGTACAGAGCATGGATTTGTCCATTCTTTAAAGGGAATCTGTCAGCAGGTTTTTAGTATCCCACCTGTAAGAAAAGACCCTGATTCCAGTGATGTGTTACTTACTGAGTTGTTTTCATAAAATCACAGTTTTCTCTGCTGCAGATCTACCAGTTCTCTCAATGCTGAGCTCTGTATAACCCCCCACATGACTGATTAGCAGCGCTCTGTGTACACTGTGCATAGGCAGACAGCTACCATCAGTGATGGAGGCAGTATTATACAGAGATTATGAATATGGAGGACTATATAGAAGTAAATTTACTAGTTTTTTATTTCATCAAAAATATTGCAAGAAGCACTATACATGGCACATTGCTGGGAATCATGATCTCAGCATTATGCTGCTATAGATTATGTGGTAAAAACCTGGTAACAAATTCCCCTTAAAGAGTGTCAGAAAGCAAAAAGGAAACAGACACAAGTAAAAAGGTTGTTTGGACAACTTTGCTTGGACTTAAAGGGAACCTGTCACCCCCTTTGGGCATTCTAAATTGCTCCCACCAACTTTAACATTATGTAATTGGGGTTCTTGTAACTCCTCTATGTACCCAGACATCCCCCTGCATACCTGAGAAATCAACTTTTATTGTCTCCCGCGCTGCATCTAAAAAAGGTCCGGGAGGTCTGCTCTCTGGTCTGGTTGTGGTGCCCCACTGGTCGGGACGCCACGTATGGGTGCTACACCCATATAAGAGTGTGTAGTATCCCTGTGACCAGGGAGTTGAGATGGTAAATAAAGGACCCACATAACATTTATTCACACACACCCTAGAGTAGGGGATCGTGGGTGGACCCGCTGCAGAGAGGACCCAGTCCCGTGGGAGAAGCTTAGGAGGGTAGAAGAGTGTGTGGGTGGGAGGAGAGTTAGGCAGTCTGAGTCGGAGAGCTCCGTTGGGGAGTGAGGAGTACAGGGCGGCAGAGAAGCCGTCAGGACAGGGGGAGATCCTAAGGGCACCAGGTAGTGCGGTGCGCCTGAATCCGGACCCGGTACGTCTACTGACCGGAGGGATCTGGTCCCAGAACAGTGCGAGAGTCTATCCCTAAGCTGTCAAACCGGAGGTCCGAGCTTCTAGAACAAGTCGCGGCAGAACACCCGGCGCATCCTTAAAAAGGCATCACATAGGGTCAGGGGGACCCGGAGAAGAGTCCTCCACAGAGGGCCCTTGGGAGCCGGCTCGAGGAGCCATCCAGCCAGCCGAATTCCATGGAGGAAGAACCTGAGGAGGACGAGGCCGGCATTTCAGAAGAGGTCGGTGCATCCGGGCCCGGCGCGGTGTGGTGGGAACACCAGCAGTAAGGACCAGTTGGACAGGTCGGTGCAGCCGTGTTAGGGGTGCTCAGGACCGCCCCCCAGCTCCGGCCATGGAGTGAGATGAGTACGCGTACCAGCAATCCCTGTCAGACCGGGCAGAGAGGCAACGCCGCCGAGAATGCTGGTGGGCCCAGAGAACCTCTGGGCCAGAGCCCGGGCCAGGGCCATGCTACCAGTGTCCCCAGAAGAGTGAGTAACAGGTACTGTGGTGGCCTTCCACTTAGACAACGGGTGGGGGTTCATTTGTGAGCCTGAGCTGGAGGAGGAGGTGTTTGTTAGCTGCAGGGACGTGGAAGCACACCTCCCCAAGGGGCACCTGGACAGAGACTTATACCGCCATGACAAGGTGACGTACAAGAGACACCTAGGTCCCAGGGGGTGGTATGCTTTGAGGGTTTATAAAGTGGTTAGTAATATGAAAGTAAACATGGTGTAAATAGTTCCTGTGTGCTTGCTTTATGACAATGAAGGACAATATGTGAACTTTTATTATGTTGAGCCTGGACTGAAAAAGTTAAGCCATGGACTTCCGAATGTGTGTGTTATTTAAACAGCCCGGTGGTGCAAGGACACTACTGAGAGTGAAGGACAATTACCACCGGAACTGTACCTGAAGCCGGCCCTGTTCTTGGCCGGTAATGTGGTTTTGACTTGTTTTCATCTGTTGGTCTGTTGACCTAGCAATATTAAAGTAAACGTACCTCCCGAAAGCGAAGCAAAGCACTGAATACTGTTGTTGTTTACCTGTTAATAAAAATATAAATTTAACTCTGTAGCGGGTGGGGTCTCTCGCGGACGACTGAGTTTAACCAAGTAGGAATGTGGCGCCCCACTGGTCGGGACCCCACCTAGGGGTACTGTACCAATATAACAGTGTGTAGTATCCCTGTGACCAGGGAGTTGGGATGGTGAATAAAGGACCCTCATAACAGTCATTCACACACACCCTAGAGTAGGGGATCGTGGGTGGACCTGCTGCAGGGAGGACCCAGTCCTGTAAGAGGAGCTTAGGAGGGTAGAAAAGTGTGTGGGTGGGAGGAGAGTTAGGCAGTCTGAGTCGGAGAGCTCCGTTGGGGAGTGAGGAGCTCAGGGCGGCAGAGAAGCCATCAGGATAGAGGGAGATCCTAAGGGCACCAGGTAGTGCGGTGTGCCTGAATCCAGACCTGGTACATCTACCAACCGGAGGGATATAGTCCCGGTACAGAGGACCGGCTCTGAGCATGGTGCAGGAGTCTATCCCCAAGCTGTCGAACCAGAGGCCCGAGCTTCTAGAGGAAGTTGCGGCCGAACACCTGGCGCATCCTTAAAAAGGCACCGTATAGGGTCAGGAGTCCCGGAGAAGAGTCCTCCACAGAGGGCCCGTGGAAGCTGGCTTGGGGCTCTGTGCGCGGGAGCTCATCAAGGGAGATAGGAGAGAGCGCAGTGAGGGACTGGAAAGGAACAACAGGCACACCACTGAGGGTCCTATGTGAGTCTGCCTGGATCCCTGGTGACTACCCTGACCAGAAAAGCCCGAAAGACTGTACCATCTGAAACCTGCCTGAAGTACTGCCAGTAAACCAGTTCAGAGTTAAAGACTGTGTCACATACTTTATTTGCCTGCGCCTCATGAGCCGTACACTTGCTGCAGTGAAAAGGACAAGCGACTGTGCTGTGTGGTAAGCTGCCTCCCTGTGTAAAGACTGTACATAAACTATTACAACTGCCCCAGGGATCGTGCTCCACCTACGGGGACCGTAACCATCCTGCTGCTCCACCATCCCAAGGGAGGACTGTCCCGCAGCGCCGGTAACATTACCGGAACCATAGGTGACGTTACAAAACAATTTTATTTTATTTTTATTGACTCTTTTCAGCGACCACCAGAGCCACGGGACAGGGCAACAGGCCCAAGTGACATCCCCCGTGATCTAAACGCCCAGGACTGGGTACCCCACGGCCCTGGGGTGGGTCATGGTGTATTTGGGTCCTCACCGCCCCCTGCTTGCAAAATGTGCATCGCTGTTTCAAAATTGCTGCCTCTCCTGTGGATGGCCGCCGATTAACAGGCATACTCGCGCCTGTGCAGTGAAGCGGATCATCGTGCTCTTCCATTGAAGATATACAGTGCCCAAAGTCTTGCGAGATTTGTGAAGTCTCATGAGACTTTGGGCACTGTGTATCTTAAATGGAGGAGCACGGTGATCCGCTTCACTGCACAGGTGCGAGTATGCCTGTTAATCATCGGCCGTCCACATGAGGGGGCGGCAATTTTGAAACAGCTGGGTGGCAAGGACCCAAATACACCAGACCAAAGAGCAGACCTCACAAATCTTTTCAGGTGAAGCGCATAAAACAATAAAAGTTGAGTTCTCAGGTATGTGGGACACGTCTTGGCACATATTGGGGTTACAAAAACCCCAATTACATAATGTTAAAGCTGGTGGGCACAGTTTGGAATGCCCAAAGGGGGTGACAGGTTCCCTTTAACTTTGCTTAATAATGTGAGTTACTGAATCAATATAGAATACAAGTCCTCTTCAGCTTTGGTGGAGCATAAAGAGCACCAATCACCAGTTTGGGGGCTGCGTTTGCTATTTAACAACACAGTGGAAAGTCCAAGATTGCATGATGTATGCATGCAAGTCAATGCCCACATCTTTTCATTGCCACCAAGGGTATAACTACAATAGGTGCAGGGGATGCAATAGCACCCAGGCCATGCAGCCTAGGGGGGCCCCAAAAGTCCTTTTGGCCTATAGAAAAACACTAATAATATTAAATATTTGCAATAATTATGGACCCCGTTGGAGCTTTCGTATCAGGGCCCCTGGACCTGAAGTTATGCCACTGACTGCCACCCCTAGATTGAAAGAGCGAGATTTTGTTATCTTCTAATCCAATGTTGCAAGGTTATTTACTGGGAGATGACCAAACTGAAATTACTCTAGGCATCATCCTTAAAGGATACTTACCTCTGGGGTAGTGCAAAGGGCAAGATCTTGTGATCACCTGTGAGATATCATATTTTTACTACATAAGAGGCAGCAATGAGTTATGGGCAGTGGCGTAACTAAAGATGGGCCCCAGTGCATAATTTAGACCTGCCTCCTCATGTTGGTCAGAAGTATGGGTATAAATCCTATTCCTATAAAAACATAAGTGTTGCCCCTCACCCCTCCTCCTTCACTATGTAGTAAAGTCCCCCATCCTGTGTTAATATCCTCCATCCTGGGACACTTCCTGGTAAATATGTCCCCTAACCTGGTATAAATGTTCTCCATCCTGGTATATATGTTCCCCATCCTGGTATATATTTCTTCCATCCTACCCGTGTTTCCCCGAAAGTAAGACCCTGTCTTACATTTTTTTGGGGGCCAAAAGTGGCCCCCGGTCTTACTTTCGGGGGGGGTCTTATATTGGGTGCCCCAGCAGTGTGGCCTACAGGCCCCCTCCTGCTGGGACACTGCGGGAACGGGTCGCACGTCACGTGCGCCCGCTCATTAGATATGCACTGCATCCCCCTGTCAATCAGTGACAGGGGGAGCAGTGCATTATATATATGGGCCCCCTCCTGCTGGCACACTACCCCCCCAGCCTGTGTTCTGAGGCCCCCCCTGCTGCTGCTGCTGCTCACATCTTACCCTCCAGGGTGACGTGCGACCCGCTCTCCCCCCCCTCCCCGCTAGGGGCCTTACATTAGCCCCCCCCCGGTTGTAAGGCCTTATATTCGGGGGAGGCCTTACATTAGCAGGCCCCCCCTTTACCCCTAGGCGGCCTTACAATCGGGGGGGGGCTTACTTTCAGGGAAACACGGTAGTATATATGCCCCCCATCCTGGTATATATGTTCCTCATCCTGGTACATATGTCCTCATCCTGGTAAATATGTCCTGTCATGAGCCCAATCCTGATATATATATACTAGTGCATCTCAATGAATTAGAATATCATCAAAAAGTTAATTTATTTCAGTAATTCAATACATAAAGTGAAACACATATATTATATAGAGTCATTACACACAGTGTGATCTATTTAAAGCAGAGGTCCCCATCTCCAGGCCTCAAGGCCCACCAACAGTCCAGGTTTTACAGGATTTCCTTGGCATTTGACAGTTGGAATCACCACCTGTGCAGGAGATTGAATTACCAACTGTCAAATTTCTAAGGAAATAATGAAAACCTGGACCGTTGGTGGGCCTTGAGGACTGGAGTTGGGGACCTCTGATTTAAAGTGTTTATTTCTGTTAATATAATGATTATGACTTACAGCCGATGAAAACCCAAGGGTCATTATCTCAGAAAATTAAAGTAGGGAGGATGAAGGGTTAAAAACTGTGCTGCCGTATTCCACAAGACATCGAAGGGTGAATATAATATTGATTAATAAGTCAACGCATTTTAGGGTTCCTAGAAATACCCTGGAACATGGTAATATTACATTAATAGCTGATGATATTCTAATTCATTGAGATGCACTAGTATATGGTATATATAACCTCATCCTTGGCCCATACTGGTAAATATGTCCTTATCCTGGGCCCCATCCTGGTAAATATGGTCCCATTCTGGTATATATGTCTTTGTCCTTCCCATCCTGGTATATTTATTTGTCACGTGTTGACTGCTCTGCAGTCCATGTGAAATGCTCCTCTGTACCGTAGTTTTAATAGGAGTAAATTTCCTTTGGCACACATTGTGTTAATGTCAGAAGCTGCTGTTGTCTATGGTATTACGGCTCTTCGGGCGCAGGTGAGCTGCTGCTGCTAGATGTGTCAGATGATGCAGTAGACCACTCCCACAGCCTTTAAATTGTTCCACTTCCTTTCACTAGGTGTCACTGAAAGAGTTTCACTCTGCTTTGACCGTGGGAGCTGTTAGGACATTAAGCCGTTTGCTGAAGCCCTGCTGCAGTGTTGCGCTTGAAGATTGCCATCTTTGGGGAACTTGCTGTTGATATCCCGGTCCATAGGTGGAGGTGAAGGGGGTTAGCCTAGGGCTGATCAGGAGCAAATGGTAAGGGTGGTGGCTTGGAAATCCTCACCTTCAGAGGTAATTCCGGGAAAAGGGTCAGCTTGGGACCCCAGTCTCAGGGTCAGACTAGTTGCCCTGTTCACCTTTAGCCCATCATACCATCCTGTTTCCCTATGCCCTTACTGCTATATCACCCCACGAGACAATGTCCTTATCCTGAGCCCCTTCCTGGTATATATAATCCTTGTTCTGTTTCCAATGCATAAAATTAAAACTATAAAAACATTTTAATCACCTTCCCCTACTCCCACACCGCGCATGGTCATCTCATTGGCTGGCAACTGACATCAGCGTTACTGTCATGCACCCCAGTCAACATTACCTCCGACTTCAGCTGCTGGGCCAGCAATGCGTATTACAGCACAGGGATCTGATATATCTCTGTGCTGCAATTGATTTCGGCTGGATGTTTGTCCTCGGAAGTAGGCACTGGGATCGGTGGGCCCCTCCACCCAGGCCTGGTCGCATTTGCGATCTCTGCAACCATGTTCGTTATGTCTCTGGTTATGGGATGCTCTGAGAGACTGTCGTTCACTACATCCAGAGCAGTTCTCTCAAGTAGAGACAACCAACTTGTATCCCCTTTAGTAGTGAGTAGTGACACCCACAACCCCCATTTTCGGTATAAAGACAACTTCCACAGAAATCACAGCAATATAGTATACCTACACCCAGGGGTCCCCACTTACCCTCATTTGGTGTTGTCACATTAGGCACTCCCACCAAGTTATGATCCATCATAGTTATGAGCCATCATTAGGTTTTGAAGTTTTCCGGTGAACAGACAAAGGGGAGGAAAAGCACCATCCCGGGGACGGGAAAGAGAGTGATCGACCAAGGGGTTAAATGCTTCGCTGGGGCCCAGTTGTTCTCTTCTAAGGGAGAGTATGCTGTGTATCGTGTTGGAAGAAACCTGAAACCATTGGGCCCACATTCCTCCACTGCCCTGGACCAAGGCTCAACATCCAACTGGTTACTGACGCCTGTATCACCTGCTTATATTACCATCTATATTTGCATATATGACATTTTTATATGTATGTTCATTGTGTATATAGTGTTTTGTCTAAAGTGCGCTTAAGGTAATTAAATACCGTATATAATTTAACCATGGGCTGCTCTTTTATCTCGATCCAAGAATCCACATGTCCATGTTCTACGGTTTAACGTCACAGCCGGGGCTGGTTTCTGGCCTTGTATAGTCTTGTTAACAGACCGGGCTTATATCTAACCAGGAACTAGTGGCAGTCCTACTTGGCTGGGGTCTTCAGGCTGTCAGAATTATGAGTAAATGTTGTCACATGGGCCACTCTCTCTCACTCCACATGCCTCCCTGTGCTCGAGTGGACAGGGGTGTGTGAGTTGATATTACATATCCCAGGGGGTGTTGAACATCACATTTGGTCTAAGTTGGGAGACCATATCGGTGACCCTGACATCAGGGTGGGCTGCGAGGTACAGTTCTTCACAGTCTGCCTATGCACAGTGGCAGAAATCTGCCATTCTCTACGATGGGCGGGGTTATGTAGGGCTCAGCATTCAAAGAACTGGTAGATTTGCAGTAAATAAAAGTGAGTTTATCGTAAACTCCAGCAAGTGATATTGTTTAGAATCAGTGTCTTTCCCCCTACATCTTGCTGCTCTCAGATTACATAAAAAAACCTCTTGACAGATTCCATTTAAGATTTCTAGTTCCACAAAACCTGTCAAAGTCTTGGGTTGAGTATTAATAAGTTACTCGAGAAAATTAACTTGTCTCCTTTTTTACTTTTGCCACTTTTTAAAGAAGGGGTAAATCCAGGCCCAAACCTTTTTATTTACTGTTAAAGCCTATTTCGTTATTTCTTAGCATTTAGTAATTTCCTTTAGACTTTCGTTAAAGCAACATGTAAGAAGTCACTGATGACTCAGCAAGAGGAACTGAGGAGTACTCATACCGCAACTCAACAGGATAAATAGCACTGGCCCACCCAGTATAGTACTCAACTTCTCATGTACAATATCTCATTATCTTCACACACACGCTGCTTGTTAAAGGATTTGTTCAGTTTTACAATCTGTTTCTTATTGCTCTAGTGCATGTGAAATATAACGATAACGGTTGATGAACATAGATCAATGGTTTATAAATTAGCTTAATTTCTTATCCAGATGCATTTGAGAAATGGTGAAATATGTATTGAACACGTCACCACTTTCTAAGTAAATATATTTCTAAAAGTGCTATTGCTATTAACTTCTGACCAGATGGCTGTAATAACACATCCAATCCACATAGGCCATGAAATCAAACCATAGTTATCCATAAATGTAGTGATGTGTAATAATAAGAAATGACACAGGACAAAAATATTTAACACACTTACTGAAACGTATTTAACATTTCGTACAAAAGCCTTTATTAGTGATGACAGCTTCAAGACACCTCCTGAATGGAGAAATTAGTTGCATGCATTGCTCAGTTGTGATATTGGCCAGTCTTCCACCCCAAACACTCTTCAAATCCTGAAGGTTACATGGGCTCCTTTATGAACAATGAGCTTTAGTTCCTTCCATAAATTTTGTATAAAATTCAGCTCAGGGGATCGGCTCGGCCATTCTAACAGCTTTATTTTTCTTCTCTGAAACCAAATGAGGGTTTCCTTGGCTTTGTGTTTAGGATTATTGTTTTGCTAAAAATGTCCACCTTCGTTTCATCTTCATCATCCTGGTAGATTGGTAGATAGCAGCAGGTTTTCATGAAGAAAGTTTCTGTACATTAGTCCATTCATTCTTTCTTCAAGCACATGAGTTGCCAGCGCCTTATGCTGAAAATTGTCACTTCAGTGAGGAAGTGGACGAACTCTAGCGCCACCTTTGGTAGCAATCCTCAAAGTCATAATTGACTCTTTAATCTAACAAGCTTTTTAATATGACCAAGGATTTGTCCAGATCAGAACCCCAAACTGCAGACACTGCGTTTCGGGGTGACCGCCCTCATCAGTGAAGTGTGTGGGAATTCTGATCATATTAAAAGGCTTGTTAAAGAGTCGATTATGACTTTGAGGATTGCTACCTAAAGGTGGCGCTAGAGTTCGTCCACTTCCTCACTGAAGTTACAATTTGCATATTTCCCAGAGGAGCATTGCGGCTATAAGTCTCCTTATCAGTTTATCTATCTCCTTACGCCGGCAGGCAAAATCCTCTCCATGAGGAAAATAGCTAGTTCCCCAGACCTTATGCTGAAAAACAACCCCACAATGTTCCCATCTCCAAACTTCACTGTTGGTATGTGTTTTGGGTTGATATGCAGTGCCATTTGGCCTCCAAACATGGAGTGTATTATCGCATGCAAAGAGTTTAATTTGGTCTCATTTTACTGGAATATATTCTGCCAGTATTTCACAGGCTTGTCTACATGTTCTTAAGCAAACTTTAAATGCCCTTGAACATGGTCTTTGTTCAGCAATGCAGTTTTGAGTGGTGAGCATGCATACAGGAAATGGAGGTTGAGTTCTTGGCTCTTGGACAACTCGTCTGATAATTTTTTTCATTCTTCTGTCTGAAATCTTGTGGGGATCCCATGGCTATGGCTAGTTTATGGTGAAATTATGTTTTTCCACTTCTAGATTATGGCCCACAACAGTGCTCAATGGAACCTTCAGTAGTTTAGAAATTATTCTATAACCAATGCCATCAGTGTGTTTTGCAACAGTAAGTTAGTAAAGGTCTTGAGACAGCTCACTGGTTTTACCCATCATGATATGTTTCTTGTGTTGGACCTTGGTAATGAGACACTTTTTATAACCCATCAGTTGAACCAGCTGATATTTATCACTAAGTGGTAGGATTGCTTCCTAATTAATGAGACATTTCAGCTGGTTTCATTACTTTCCATGGCCCTCTCTTTCTTCATGTGTTACCGTAAATACTTTTGCCCACTGTCATTTCTCATTGTTACACATCACTAAATTTATGAACATCTATGGTTTGATTTCTTTGCCTGTGTTGATTGGATAGGTCTTACCAAAATCTAGCGAGAAATTCATGTCAATGGCACCTTTAGAAATATACTTAGAACATAGGCGACGTGTTCAATACTTATTTCACCCACTGTTACCAAAAGTGTTAGAGGGAAGTTGGAGGGAACATATTGTCATTTTGCAACCACAAAATATATTATGTGTAGTTTTTAAAAGTCTGACTGGTGATCCTTGGTGACTAGAAAAATGCCCAAAATAAACATGCCCACAGGGTTGGTGTTAGGGTTAGGTGTTAGGGTTCAGTGTAAGGTGTTAGGGTTATGTTTAGAGTTAGGGTAGACTGTGGGAATTTTTCCTTGTTGTCATTTTTCAGGGAACCATGATCCTTAGGATGCTATTCATTGGAGTCAGTATTGGTTTTACCATAATTCTGGAGATGATCTTTGGTGCTTCTGAGCCATGTGAAGTTGTTCCTGTGATATACCACCATATTTATGAAGCTATAAAGTTTTTTGGATGTTGATATAAAAAATGGTATGACAGATTGTTATTCCAATTGTATATGTCGTATAAATGTACAACTGGGCTGTTGCTCATAATAATTCATCTTACCCAGAATAGTTATAGCGGGGTGGAAGTTATTAAATAGGGCCTGTCACCAGGTCAAAAGTGACCAGTTTTTGCTCTTTGCTTTTATTTTATTTTCTCCCCTGAGTATTTTTGTTGCTTGTTTGTTTCTTATATTGCGCTGTTCAGTTCTGGAGATATGGGTCCTGTTATTTAGTGTTACTTTATATGGTTCTTACCTAGGGGGCGTGGCTCACAGTGTAATTGCTCAGAGCAGCCACTAGACACGCCCCCAAAGAATCATGTGAGCCATGCCCCCTTAATAAAGTCCATATAATTAGCACTAAAAAAGTCCATATCTTTAAAACTGTAGGACAGATTAAAAACAAAAAAAAAGCCAAATACTCATAGAGTAGAGGGAATAAAATATATCTTTCTTAACGTGACAAATTTTACACTTGCTTTGTTTTTAGCACTTCCATGGCTCACGGCACCAATTTGAGTGCATTTCGTTCTGTGTCTAATAATTTGTAATAAACAGGACCTAGATCAAGAATCGCAGTGAAATCACACGCTGCCGCTCAGTTTATTGGAACTGAGAAACCATAGTCACAATACTGAAACCGTAGGGAATTACCAAGGTAAACATAAATAGCTTATCATGGACAATATCGCTAAAGACCTGAATAGGAAATAATAATCTTTTATTGTATGTACTGTTCTCTTCTGTCCTCATTTTACAGTTTTTTTTGCTTTTCATTTTGCTTGTTGTTTAAAAAGCTACATCATGACATGCCATCCAAGGTAACGTCACTGAAAACCCCCAAAAGAAGATACATGTATTAGGAAATGTTAGTGGTTTATAATGCTTTTTAATTTGCTATTTAAAGAGGTTTTTTCGGTTTTTGGAAAACCCCCGTCCCCTGGCTGCAGTTTGCTTTAAAAAACAAAACAAAAATACTGTGTTTACTCACCCTCCGCTCATCCAGTGCTGCATCTCAGCTGCTGATCCTGATGCTTTTACTGTCTGACATCACGTCGACAGTGCGACAGCCAATCAGTGAGATCAGCGGCACTGAGCGCCTCATCCCGTAAACTCGAGAAGAGCCACTGAGTTCTGTTATTGCCTACAGCGCTGTCAATGTGACATCAATACTGCAGACAATAAAGGCCCTGTCACACCTGGCGACGGGGCTGGAGATGTCGCGGCGAACTGGCGGGCGAACTTTTTGGCGCCCCGCCAGCCGCCTGTCCCCCATTTACTGGGAGTACATCTCCAGCGCCGCGCCGGCGAGCTGTCAGGTGGCATCGCCGCCGGGGTGTCTGAAAGCCCCAGCGGTGATGCAGGAATGGACCTACGCCCCATCGCCTGACGGATCGCCGGCGGCCGTTACATGGGGCGATAGTGTGCACATCCCCCAGTTCAGTCGCCTGGTTTCAGAGCACTGCTCTGAAATCATGCGACCTCCCGGCGGCGCCGACATCACCCCTTTACATGAGGCGACGTAGGGGATGTCGCCGCCGATAGGCCACGCCCTATGTCGCCTATGTGTGACGGGGCCTTAAGAGACACCTAGAGCAAAGACAGAGACTCAGCACTGGACTTGGGAAGGTGAGTAATGCCCAGTTAATCTTTCTGTAAAACTAGAAAACCCCTTTAAGTCCATAGAAATATAAATAGTTGTTTTCTATTTTCATTTTGAAGCCTACCTAGTCAAGTAACTTCAGAATAAGGTGCCTATATTACATGAGCACTAACAATATTCAAGCAATTATAGGATTTGCATTCAAGTATTTTTCACTCGTTTCTACTTCACAAGCTCTAATTCTAAATTTTAATTGTCTCTGAGCTAGTGGATAGAGGCTACTCATTTGCTACACAGATAGACATGAGGGATTACAGCACGTTTCAAAGCAGCAGAGGACACTATACAGCAGTACTGAGCAGTGTAGCTGTGTATCAGCTCTGTTGTTAAATAACCACTATAAATCTGCAACGTGTGTGTGTGTGTGTGTGTGGTTTGGGGTGTGTGTGGTTTTTGTCTTCTCACACCTCCTTTCTCATTCTCCTCCCCTTTACACGGATTTCAATAGCCAGATGTAATCTGATCTGAGGGTGAGCTAGCAGTCCATTCTGTTTTAAGCAAGGCTGATTTTAGAGGTGGCGATAAAAGCATGATTTTCTGATATACATAACAAGGTTTTTTGATATTTGTGTGTACTTTTGACTTTTGCAGCATTTTGGTGAAATAACAATGACCATTTAAATTATTTGCTAACACTGCATAATCAATTTGTTACACATTTTACAATCAGATTACAAGTTTCTCATTGTTATTTTTGGGAGTCACTGATAAAAACATCTTGTATCATGTGTTGCATTCCTTGACCTAATCACCTACAGCCGCAGAACACAGCACAATGTTCTATTATCTGTAGTTGCAGAAATGTTGCAAAAAGCTAACTAAAAGGTTACTGTTCCTCCTGTAGGGTAGTTCTATAAATGGTCTTTGCATTTTTGCACTAAAGGATTTATTAATCTACAGAAGTGAAAAACAAATTGGGAAGAAGTGGGAAAGTAAATAAAGAAGCGATCTACTGCCTTTTGAGAAATAAGACATGAGAACACTCTGAAACATCTATATTTACTTTTACAACGGTCATTTTTGCGAATGTCAGATTGTTGTTGATCCCAAATTGAATCAAAGGGAATCTGTTGCCGAAAATAATGGCAATTAGGCTGCTTAAACATTAATATAGACGCACCTAGCCCCGATTTAAATGATGCTAGACAAGTATATGATAATTAATATTTGAGTAAAAATTAATTCCTATTTGACATGCAAATGAGCTTGCACCCTTGAAGTGGCCTGTGCTTTGGAGCACGGTCACTCCCTCCTAATCGCATAGTAAAGCTGGTATCTTACATCGATTGACTTGTCTGTAACGCCCCGAGCAAACACAGTGTCTCCTGCCTACGCACTGACACCAGTGGCGTAACTTCAGTCCCATGGGCTCCGGTGCAAAAGCTCCAATGGGGCCCCCAATTATTGCAAATCTTTAGTAGTATTAGTTGTTTTCTATAGGCCAAAGGGACTTTTCTCGGCCCTCCTAGGCTGCAGGGCCCGGGTGCGATCACAACCCCTGCACCTATTGTATTACGCCCCTGACTGACACTGTATGATCGCGGCAGCGCACACACAATGAATTTGGACGCACTCTGATGTCATTAGAGCACATTTGCAGCCATTGTGTACATGCCCGCATTGATACTAGGAGTATGCCGCCATGGTGGGTATTAGAGACAAGACAATTAATATAAGGTACCAGCTTTATTATGCAAATAGGAGGACGGTGCACCAAGGCATAGGTCTTTTTTTAGAATACACAGTAGCGTTCTTATTTGCATATAAAATAAAAGATGATTTTCAATTGAATATTAAGTTAAAATGTACTTGTCTAGTATGATTTAAATAGGGAGAGGTACCCTACATAGATGTTTAGACAGCATTGTCAATTTGAGGGTGACAAACTCCCTTTAACTAATATTTTGAGCTGTTTCTGTTGGATATCATAAAATGACCATATAAATATCTGTATCTTAGGAACTAGCGCTCTTTCTGATTGACCTGGATTAATACTGTATCTGGGGTGATGATGATCATGCAAGTATTGGGTCACTCTCAACACAACAGAATCATAAAAGCAGAACTTCACTAAGATTCCGCTTGACCGCAGCTTTAATAGTCATTTATGTAACCCACACACGTAAGATGTTACTATACAACCTTAATAGACCTTTATTAAATACAGACTTCACCAGGAACAGATAATAATACAAAACGTCAGTGGTGTAGAGATGTGATTATGTTCAATGTCCTCTCTTCACCTAAACTATAATTGTGCAAATGTCCAGTTTATGAAAGATAACTGGTAATATATTTCATACATTTGCATCTAAATGTATCTGCAGGTTCTGAGATCAGAAGACACATGAAATAAAATAATGATCATAGGAGGAGATATTAGTAGGTATTAGTATTACTTAAAACTCGGTCATGCAAGATCATAAAAAATTGTCTGATTTGCATCCAGAAAAATGGGATAATTTTTCATCTTTATTGTTGTCTCTATGGCATCTGTTTTTATACATCAGCAGTGAATAAAATTTATAGGAACTAACACAGTTTGTAATGTTAATAACAATGTATCCAAAAAAATCAGATGCTATACAGTTGTCCTGTATGAAATCCGATTTTTTTTTTAACCCATACACCTGAACGTATTCGTTTCACCCAAGATGTGCAGTAGACTATTGCATACTGTATATTTTTCATGTGCATATTTGATCCATGTGAAAAAAATGGTCATCTGAACAGCCCTATTAAAGGGAATCTGTCAGGTCAAAAATCCATATGAAATTGCTATCATTTTAATTCCTCGCTCTAAACTCACTCTATTGATGTATTTCTTTTATTATATTTCCCTCCTATCCTCTGTTAACTTCAAATAAAGAAATTAATTCCATCTGTCAATCACTGTGAACTAGTTCTCTGCTGTTCACTCCCCATAGGATGAATATTCATGTCACAAATTCACACCACATCACTGTATAGGAGATCAGCAGGGGTGGGGCTGTATCCTCCTCTCTGTTTTCTTTGCAGCAAAACAAAAGGTCAAATAAAACACACAATATGTCAGGACAGCAGGATGCCTGCTTAGAGAAACAAATGGAGTAGATATCTTATCTGCATCAGTAAGATGTGTGTCTGCAATCTCTCCCACCAGTCCTAATAGAAACTGAAACCTGACAGTGAGAAGAGGGAGGGAGGAATATTTAAATGAACAGCTTAACACAGCTGGACTAATCTTCTGTCACTATAATAGGGTTAATGTGCCAGCTCCATGTAGGTTGTGAAAATGCTTATAGTAAGGAAACTACAATTGTACAATAATGATTTTACATGTTTTTAAAAGGAACAGGATTAAAGAATCTACCGGTACATGGATCCATGCTCAATTACATCCACAACTCCTATCTAAACAGCAACTGGAACCCAAAACAGAACAAAATGGGTTTAAAAGTGGCTTCTGATAGTGAATCAATACCCACTAAAGTAAAATGTCCCAAAAAGACTCAGATAAAGTTTTATGCAAAAATGTGAAAATGTATTAAGAGGCTTAATAAGGAGAATAACTTGGGTACGATCAAAAATAAAGTATACAACAATAAATATAGGATCGGATAAAAAGTGCCAAGGAGGGTAGGAAAATAACCCCACAGGAGCGACAGGTGGTAGTAGTTAATAGAGGGGAGAGAAGTAGTACATACCACTCAAAGCTAGGGGACTATCAATAGTCAAACACTGGGAACCAGGTAATTAATGGTCAGAACACAGGAATAAAAGTCAAACAACTTCCCAATAGGGATTAGAAACATACAAAACCTAAGGACTGTCTAAGTCAGAAGATATTTCCATAGCAAGAAAAAGGTTACAGAACTCACCCATAATAACAAGTCAGCCACCCAAAACACTCCAGGGGTCGCCCCCACAATTGTTTTGTGCCAGAGGTACTTCTTCAGGTCTGTTTTTAAAAGGTCTGCCCAGGCACTATTCAAGGGTAATATTAGTTTTAACTGAAAATTGACCTGACAGTGTCCCTTTAAATAGCGATGGTCCCAGTACTGTCCTGAAACCTGTGCTCTGTTTCATCCCTAGATGGGTCCTTTCCTCCGTGCGTGATCATATGACTAAGGCATGGCTTTCTCTTGGCCAGCCCTAGCTAGTAAGTAGGGTAGCAAGACATTAGTCTTACTACTTTAATAAGGCAACACAAGGAAAGACTCAAACAAGTGGGTATAAAACAACAAAAGCCATTCCACGGCCTGTGAAAGAAACAACTTCTCCATGGAGAACTATTAAGGTACCGTTACACGTGGCAATATTGCTAGCAATTTCACTGGCAATTTGCTGGTTGCTGTGAAATCATGGACACATTGTTCCATTTGTACACTGCAACAATATACAACAATGTGTCCATGATTTCACTGCCACCAGCAAATTGCCAGTGAAATTGCAAGTGATATTGCCGCGTGTGACGGTACCTTTTAGTGGCACGTGAGAGAGCCAGGAGTGAGTTTAAATACAGAAAGGAGTGGCAATAAGAAGCAGCAGATAATATTACACCAAAAGGATCTCAGAAGGGTCAAAAGGGAATGCTTAACCCCTACAACACAAAAGAAATATAATCCACGCCACTGAGCGGACTCCAACAATGACATGTTATCTGCCATTGGCTATGACCTTCTGATCCTAGACACCACAAAGGTCTTAGCTGCACATGACACATGTGACATGGACAGACTTCGGACTGAAATTACAATTGAACATTTCTAACATTTCCAGTAGCCTATCCTCATCCAAAAATGTCTCCAATCAGCAATGAATTAGCAGCTTAATTAGCCTGCTGACCTATTGCCAAATAAAGCCAATCATTTTGACTGTTACAGCCCTTGTGTTTGTCAGGCTTTCCTCCTCCTTGGCCTCCGCTCTGCTCTTCATCTGAGCCTCCCCCCCCCCCCCGATGCGGTGCATCGCATCCTACACTATATCAGTTTGGTTATTCCACCTTTACTTAGTTTGAGCAAAAAGTAAAAAACAAAAACTTCGGTAAGAGTGAAGGTGTGTTCATTTGTTGTACTTGGATTGAATCCAGTGTGTATAGCAACTTCACTTGCAATTTATGTCCTGTCCCAGCTTTATTCCGACATATTGACCTCTCCTGGGAGGACGATTCCTACATTCCATTTGTAGATAACACTTTTCTCTTTATTCCATCTATGTAACCACTCCTCACTGCTATTTCTGGCTCTATCTCATTGTTTCTCTGACTTCCTCTCTGTGATTTTCCCTTTGTCCCTGTTACCTGATAATTTCCCCATCATCTTCTGAAACAAACAGAATAAAACTCTTTAACTTGTAACCTATGATTTCAGTATTATCCCTGGTCTGTATAACATTCACATACAAGATTGTATGCTTCAGATGATACATTCCATAGCAGCTGGAGGTAACGCAGCTGATAAAACAGACCCCCAATGGAGAGCACTATATATACACATAGTATGAAAGGTTATGGAATATTTGTCCTATTGTCACTAACGCCCACAAGAGACCGTTC
This sequence comes from Allobates femoralis, assembly GCA_033576535.1. Lineage (NCBI taxonomy): Eukaryota > Metazoa > Chordata > Amphibia > Anura > Aromobatidae > Allobates > Allobates femoralis. The sequence goes on along the minus strand of JARQOC010000004.1, from coordinate 122,301,734 downwards.
ATTTACATTCATGACTTTTAGTTGTGACAATGACAAAGTGAAATAATATACTGAATTAAAGAAAAAATTAATACCAAAAGAAAACCCCACCCCCACATGAGATAAAGAACACCTACTCTATCAGCCGATTCCTCATCGCCCTTACGCCTGTTTTTTTCCCGTTTTTGAGTGTTTTGCATTTTTTGTTTGCACTGAATTCATTTTTCCATTTGCACCTTTTTAATATTTATTTTGTATGTGCTCACCTTTTTTTACTTTGTGGACGGAGGTTAATGATTCCAGGTGTTTTCAGTTCAATTATCAATTGTGACTTTTTGAAAAATCCCAACATTTTGCTCTTGTTGCCCCTTGTGCGGTATTACGCATGTTCCTCAAAAGTTGCATCTTTCACATTTTAAAAAGTTGTAACGTTTTGCTCAAAAAGTCGCAAAACTGGTCAATGCCAATAAAGAAAGCCCTTTGTGACTTTGCGCCAAATTCATTAACCACATGCGGCGTTTTGATGGATTTGGCGCAATAAATGTCGAGTACCTCAATAATAAAAGGAAAAGTGACTTAAAAGAAAACTACCAATGATAAATTAGGGCCTATATGTATATAAAGCAACAAAAGATACAAAGCTGCAACTGAATACAAGTACCGTATGTTAAACCAAAAAAGAGAAAACTACTTTTTATGAATGGACTGACAATTCCTCTAGACCAGGGATGGGTATATGGGCAGCACATAGAAAAAAAAATTAATTTGGGAAGCTGCATTGTTTACAGGACAAAGTGATATTTTTAGCGATACTGATATGGTTAATATTTCATAATAATATTAACAACAAGTTGCTGCTCCTGTCCTAATTTATATAGGCCAAGCGCCGGCATTGAAAAGTAGTAGACCCCAGACACACAGAGTCAGATGTACACCCTTCCTTGGTCAGACCCAAGCTCCAAGAGACTCTTTATTATAATCACACATGGGTTTTAACAAAGCTCTTTAAGGGGCTCAGTTACACAAAGAATGGGGACAAGTGGAATGTATGCATTGGTTAATGAACTGGGATATGGGCTAGTCCATGGGGGGATTCATGAGGTCATCAAGGTAGATTAGTCCATCAGGTCTCCAGGTTAGATTGATCCACATCAGATGAGGTGTCATTCTGTGATTGATCACTCTTTGTCTTGACTGCAGCTTTGTCTCAGTACATGTGGTGATGTAGAAGAGGAAATGGTAGCCATCTTTGTCTGATACAAACTTATGTAAGGTGGAAATAATACACTTTGAGTCATTTCTCTCAAGCCCTTATGTCTTAAGGTTAATTAAGTATTTGATCCTAAAATCTCCCCTCAACAATACCATTTTTTATTTTCAATACACATTTTGATCACTTTTTTTGAACATTTTTTGCTCTTCGTCTTACAATTAGCACCATACAGTAATTGTGACCAATATTTTGCAGTAATGTGCTCCATACTGGTGCCCATGTTGTAGTTATATCCCCATTCTGGTCCCCATCTTGTAGTAATGTGCCCCATCATGTAGTAATGTCTCCCATCCTGGTCTATTCTAGTAATTTGCCCATCTTGCTCCTTTTCTTGCAGTAATATGGCTATCTTTCTCCCTTTATTTAGTATTGTGCCCATCCTGATCCGCATCTTGTAGTAATGCCCCATCCTGATCTGCATCTTGCAGTAATATGTCCATCCTTATTCCCTTCTTGTAGTAATGTACCCATCCTAATTCACTTCTTGTGGTTATGCCCCATTCTGGTCTCCTTGTGGAAATGTGCCCGTGCTGGTTCCCATCTGCAGTAATGTCACCATCCTGGTCTCCTTCTTGTAGTAATGCACCATCCTGGTCCTCATCTGTAGTAATGCCCCATCCTGGTCCCCATCTTGTATTAATGCCCCATCCTGGTCCCCATTTTGTAGTAATGTCCCATCCTGGTCCCATCTTGTAATAATGCCCATCCTGGTCCCCATCTTGTATTAATGCCCCATCCTTGTCCCAATCTTTTATTAATGCCCCATTCTGGTCCCCATCTTGTATTAATGCCCCATCTTGGTCCCCATCTTATATTAATGCCCCATCCTGGTCCTCATCTTTTTGTAATGCCTTATCCTGGTCCCATCTTGTAGTAATGCCCTATCCTGGTCCTCATCTTGTAGTAATGCCCCATCCTGGTCCCCATCTTGTATTAATGCCCCATTCTGGTCCTCATTTGGTATTAATGCCCCATCCTGGTCATCATCTTGTAGTAATGCCCTATCCTGGTCCCCATATTGTATTAATGTCCCATCCTGGTTCTCATCAATGTTATTCCTGCAATGCTCCTGGCTTTTGATATTGAACTAGCCTTTGTTTAACAGAATCTCATGGATATGCTGGTTTGTTTTTCTTAATTGTATCGGCTTTTTCCTTGACAATTCTGTTTTCTAATCATGTAGCATGTCTAAACCTACCATCTGAACACCTTGCCCTATATCTATCATTCCTAGTTTTCAACAACCCGGTTGTTGCTTACGCTGTTTAGAAGCATATATGCCAGACTCAATAGATAAACTTTATTCATCATCTAATTATCCTGGACTACACAAGACCAAACAAGATAACCTCAAAAAGAACCTGTCATGAAAAAACTGTAACCTGCAGATAGTTGGTTACTGTGCAGGTTAATAGCGTTTTGAACCTGCTCAGCACTGGTACTTGGAGCCATGCTGACTGGAGGAAATTTACTTACCGTATATACGCGTGTATAAGCCGACCTGTGTATAAGCTGACCCCCCTACTTTTGCCCCCAAAACCTGGAAAACCTATTGACTCGTGTATAAGCCGAGGGTGGACCCCAGCACAGGTATACAGTCCCCCCCAGTGGTAGTATACAGCAGCCACAGAGGTATATAGAGCAGCTCCCCAGTGGTAGTATACAGCAGCCTCCCCAGTGGTAGTATACAGCAGCCTCCCCAGTGGTAGTATACAGCAGTCTCCCCCTGTGGTAGTGTACAGCAGTCTCCCCCTGTGGTAGTATACAGCAGTCTCCCCCTGTGGTAGTATACAACAGTCTCCCCCTGTGGTAGTATACAGCAGTCTCCCCCTGTGGTAGTATACAGCAGCCTCCCCCTGTGGTAGTATACAGCAGCCTCCCCCTGTGGTAGTATACAGAAGCCACAGAGGTATATACAGCCGCCCCAGTGGTAGTATACAGCAGCCTCCCCAGTGGTAGTATACAGCGTCTCTCCCTGTGGTAGTATACAGCAGCCTCCCCTGTGGTAGTATACAGCAGCCACAGAAGTATATACAGCAGCCCCTCCCCTGTGGTAGTATACAGCAGCCACAGAGGTATATACAGCCCCCCAGTGGTAGTATACAGCAGCCTCCCCAGTGGTAGTATACAGCAGTCTCCCCCTGTGGTAGTATACAGCAGCCTCCCCCTGTGGTAGTATACAGCAGCCACAGAGGTATATACAGCAGCCCATCCTCTGTGGTAGTATACAGCAGCCCCCCCCTGTGGGTATACAGCAGTGCCTCCCCCTGTGCTATATACAGCCCCCCCCCCCCACCGTTGCTGCCGCACAATTGTAAAAAGAAGATCTTTCATACTTATCCTCCTGCTGTCACCGCGCGCATCCCCCGCTCTCCTTCTTGCTTGCACCCGCGTCCATCCATATGACCGCGCACAAATAATGACGTCATTACTTGTGCGCGTTCACGTGGATGGACGCCGGGTGCAAGCAAGAAGGAGAGCGGAGGATGCGCGTGGTGACAGCAGGAGGATAAGTATGAAAGATCTTCTTTTACAGGTGTGCGGCAGCAACGGGGGGGGGGCTGTATATACCACAGGGGAGGGGCACTGCTGTATACTACCACAGGGGGGCGGAGGAGCGCTGACAGTGCATTGTAATATGCACGGCTCCCCCTGCCGCTGATGGACAGGGGGATGCAGTGCATATTGCATTGCACTAATGAGCGGGGGCACGTGACTGCCCGCTCACTGTACAGCCTACCCCACCTCCTCCAGCCCCCGGACACCGGCCCCACACACTCTGAGCCATCACTGACTCATGTATAAGCCGAGGGGGGCACTTTTTAGCACAATTTTTGTGCTGAAAAACTCGGCTTATACACAAGTATATACGGTAATTCTTCCTCACAGCATTCAGTTTATATTAATGGGGGTGATACCGGTGTCAGTTCAGTCACAGCTCAGTGTATAGTGAGAACCCCCCACACTGACAGACAGTCAGGTCTAATGCTGATCCAGCAATCAGTTAATGTGGGGGGCGCAGTTACAGATGTCGCTCACTATACACTGATGCCACCCCTATGACTGGAAGCCGAACACTGCTGGGAGGAATAAAGTTCCTTTCCTCCCCGCAGAGGCGCTGTAAGTACCAGTGTCGGGCAGGTTCAACATTAAGCTGCAGACTAACCCCATATCTACAGGTTAATAGTGTTTTTTTACACGCAGGTTCCATTTAATGAATTCCATATCTATCTTGGACTGCCAACATAATTACGATCAAAATGACATTTTTATGTTATTTCAGAATCAGAAATGTGCACACATCTCAAAACATATCATGTATTTCCATTAACAAGTATAGGGACACTTAGTACCAAGTACTGTATGTTACCATATGACTGAGAGGCCAACCAGCGACACTGTATGACAGCCCATTGGGAAACTGTTACTGATTGGAGTTCGTTTGAATGACTGTTTCCTCAGATATATGTGTGAAAACAATTATGAGCGCACTCCTCTTTTTATATAGTGGGTGCTAGCTTCAGAAATACATGTAATTATTAAACCAATAAATCCACTGCACACCACAAAACCTGGAATTGCCAAAATGGCTGTGTGAATATATTTCATCTTATGTATAGGAATCTAAGAAATATTAGTAAGATATCAAAAGCTGTCCCTGGTCTAAAAGGAAAATACGTGAAAGCATTAGTTTGATTCCATAGCTATGATATCATAAGCCCAGAAGCTATTTACAGAGCTCTCTCACCTGTTCTGGGTCCTGTCTCACCCTCTGGACTGCAACTGTGAAATGTGGAATGGGAAAATGCCCTAATGTAATTAAAATCGTGCATCTTAAAGGGGATGTACTAAGACACTAGGTGTAACCCTGCCTTTAAAGGGTAAAGGTGAGAGTGTGAATGTTCTCCTAGCCATACTGGGTGGGGTGCAGCTCAAATAACATTACCGTATATACTCGTGTATAAGCCGACCCGTGTATAAGCCGACCCCCCTACTTTTGCCCCCAAAACCTGGGAAAATCTATTGACTCGCGTATAAGCCGAGGGTGGACCCTAGCACAGGTATACAGCCCCCAGCAGTGGTATACAGGCCCCAGCAGTATGATATACAGCAGCCCCCAGTGGTATATACAGCAGCCCCAGTGGTATTGCAGCCCCTATATACAGCAGCCCCAGTGGTATTGCAGCCCCAGTGGTGTATACAGCAGCACCTATATACAGCAGCCCCAGTGGTATTGCAGCCCCAGTGGTATTGCAGCCCCTATATACAGCAGCCCCAGTGGTATTGCAGCCCCAGTGGTATTGCAGCCCCTATATACAGCAGCCCCAGTGGTGTATACAGCAGTCCCTATATACAGCAGCCCCAGTGGTATTGCAGCCCCAGTGGTATTGCAGCCCCTATATACAGCAGCCCCAGTGGTATTGCAGCCCCAGTGGTGTATACAGCAGCCCCTATATACAGCAGCCCCAGTGGTATTGCAGCCCCAGTGGTATTGCAGCCCCTATATACAGCAGCCCCAGTGGTATTGCAGCCCCAGTGGTATTGCAGCCCCTATATACAGCAGCCCCAGTGGTGTATACAGCAGCCCCTATATACAGCAGCCCAGTGGTATTGCAGCCCCTATATACAGCAGCCCCAGTGGTATTGCAGCCCCAGTGGTATTGCAGCCCCTATATACAGCAGCCCCAGTGGTATTGCAGCCCCAGTGGTAGTATACAGCCCCTGTATACAGCAGCCCCAGTGGTATTGCAGCCCCAGTGGTACTGCAGCCCCTATATACAGCAGCCCCAGTGGTATTGCAGCCCAGTGGTAGTATACAGCCCCTGTATACAGCAGCCCCAGTGGTATTGCAGCCCCAGTGGTACTGCAGCCCCTATATACAGCAGCCCCAGTGGTATTGCAGCCCCAGTGTAGTATCCAGCAGCCCCAGTAGTAATAAACAGCCCCCCTCCTTATCACGTCCCCCCCAGGCTGCGGCAGCTGTCAAAATAACAAACACTTTATACATCACCTTCCGACGCAGCTCTCCGGTCCTCTGCCCTCCGCTCGCGGCTTCTTCTTCCTTGATGTGCCGACTTCTGTGACCGCGCGCAGGAAATGACGTCATCTCCTGCGCCCGGTCACATGACACCGGCACAACAAGGAAGAAGAAGCCGGCGAGCGGAGGGCAGAGGACCGGAGAGCTGCGTCGGAAGGTGATGTATACAGTGTTTGTTATTTTGAAAGCTGCCGCAGCCTGGGGGGACGTGATAAGGAGGGGGGGCTGTTTATTACTACCGGGGGACCCATATTAAGGAGGGGGCTGTGCAGTGCAATATGCACGGCATCCCCCCGCCGTTGATGGACGGGGGGATGCCGTGCATATTCATTGCAGTAATGAGGCGGCCCCACGTGACCGCATGCGGTCACCGCGGCCCCCTCCTGCCTCCTCCAGCCCCCGGTCACAGCCCCCCCCCCACAACATATACCGTATGACCCGTGTTAAGCCGAGGGGGGGACTTTTCAGCCCAATTTTTGGGCTGAAAAACTCGGCTTATACACGAGTATATACGGTATATATGTGTGAAAACAATTATGAGCGCACTCCTCTTTTTATATAGTGGGTGCTAGCTTCAGAAATACATGTAATTATTAAACCAATAAATCCACTGCACACCACAAAACCTGGAATTGCCAAAATGGCTGTGTGAATATATTTCATCTTATGTATAGGAATTCCACATTTCACAGTTGCAGTCCAGAGGGTGAGATAGGACCCAGAACAGGTGAGAGAGCTCTGTAAATAGCTTCTGGGCTTATGATATCATAGCTATGGAATCAAACTAATGCTTTCACGTATTTTCCTTTTAGACCAGGGACAGCTTTTGATATCTTACTAATATTTCTTAGATTCCTATACATAAGATGAAATATATTCACACAGCCATTTTGGCAATTCCAGGTTTTGTGGTGTGCAGTGGATTTATTGGTTTAATAATTACATGTATTTCTGAAGCTAGCACCCACTATATAAAAAGAGGAGTGCGCTCATAATTGTTTTCACACATATATAATGTTATTTGAGCTGCACCCCACCCAGTATGGCTAGGAGAAAATTCACACTCTCACCTTTACCCTTTAAAGGCAGGGTTACACCTAGTGTCTTAGTACATCCCCTTTAAGATGCACAATTTTAATTACATTAGGGCATTTTCCCATTCCACATTTCACAGTTGCAGTCCAGAGGGTGAGATAGGACCCAGAACAGGTGAGAGAGCTCTGTAAATACCTTCTGGGCTTATGATATCATAGCTATGGAATCAAACTAATGCTTTCACGTATTTTCCTTTTAGACCAGGGACAGCTTTTGATATCTTACTAATATTTCTTAGATTCCTATACATAAGATGAAATATATTCACACAGCCATTTTGGCAATTCCAGGTTTTGTGGTGTGCAGTGGATTTATTGGTTTAATAATTACATGTATTTCTGAAGCTAGCACCCACTATATAAAAAGAGGAGTGCGCTCATAATTGTTTTCACACATATATAATGTTATTTGAGCTGCACCCCACCCAGTATGGCTAGGAGAACATTCACACTCTCACCTTTACCCTTTAAAGGCAGGGTTACACCTAGTGTCTTAGTACATCCCCTTTAAGATGCACGATTTTAATTACATTAGGGCATTTTCCCATTTCACATTTCACAGTTGCAGTCCAGAGGGTGAGACAGGACCCAGAACAGGTGAGAGAGCTCTGTAAATAGCTTCTGGGCTTATGATATCATAGCTATGGAATCAAACTAATGCTTTCACGTATTTTCCTTTTAGACCAGGGACAGCTTTTGATATCTTACTAATATTTCTTAGATTCCTATACATAAGATGAAATATATTCACACAGCCATTTTGGCAATTCCAGGTTTTGTGATGTTTCCTCAGATAGACCAAAGTATATGATACACACTGAACGATCTATATAAAATCACATAGGCTACCATAGTTTTCGGCAGTGCAAGTCTTGTGTTCATAGAATAATGTACCGCCAAGAACAATCATCCATTATGCTGCATAAAAGATCATTTCACCTGGTGAATGGGCATCTTGCTCTTTCACTGGGAGGCCAGCAGCCTGTTTACATAGCAAGATAATTGTGAATAAGCATTTTTAACCGCGCTTATTCATGATAAACCTACAGTGTAAATGCACTTTATTCTAGTTAACTTACAGAATGACTGTCCTCAATGCGTAAAATTAGAGCATGGCTTGGTATTTCCCTATTCCGTATCAATACCATTGCGGTCTATATAGGTGTTTTTGAAATTACTTTCTTCCTCTTCTCAGATTACCCAGACCATTCAAAAACTCTGGAGGGTAGTGAGGTTCAGATATATTCTGCAATTCTACTATGCACTGCTACCCCATTAATATCAAGTCCATTATTCCCACAGGTCTTCATTTGAAATATATGTTGAGAAAGAGGAGGCAGGTTTTCCAAAACTTCATGACTTTGTAATTAATGGAAATCGAATGTCACTTTCTAGCTTTAGATTGCAATATCAACCTCCTAAATGAGAGACTTTAGAATCCAACAGATATTCTCTTTTTTTAAACCTTTTAAGAGAATCTCGAATATCTTTGTTATTTAGCACCCCAACTCAACCACCTCCAGATAAGAACTTACCATTCATGTTACAATGTGAAGAGGAGATCCACTGTTCACCACTTACTCTCCCAAAGTGGTGGATATACTGTGAATCTTAAGTAAGGGTAGGTGGCAAAGTGTCATTGATGTTAACATAACTTTAAATACTTAATAGAACTTTATAAAATTGCTTTAGGTTGTTGCCTCGAAAGTATAATTTGGTGATATTGCCCATAAGTGTCAATTTTTGATAGGATATTATTAACCTGATTGAGGAGCTTCAAGTCTACTTGTGTCCAAAATTGTATGTCCAATGGTTTAGCAATTCAAGAGAATGAAGATCACAAAAAACAGTAAAACAAGCTGTAAAATACTCTGCTTAAAGATAGTAGTAAAAAAGCAAGTACTGATAATAAATGTCAATAACAGGGTATTTAGTTAGTACGATTTTTTGCAAAGAAAATATGAAGCTGCTCTACCACCGTCAAGGTAACCCATATTAGAGCAGTCCCTATGTAATGTATTTAAAACCTGATCATGTGTACAGTACCTATAGATGCAGGATGCAGACAGGCCAGAGTCCAATATGGACACGGTGCAGAAACAGCTTTTTATGTGCATGGCTCATTAAGGAAGGGTGGGGACACTCCCCTGTCTTGCAAAACAAGAAAACTAATTAGACATTTACAATTGAGCCATGCACAAAATGAACAGATCTGTAAGGCCGTGTTCACACCACCAGAAAACTAGATCACAGAAAAACAAGTCGAGCGTTTTTACAAAATGTAGTTTTCAGGCTGCCCTCTTCCTATGTTCTCAAGCTCCGATAAGTATATCTTAGTTTGAGATAATTGATTTTGACTGAATATAATTAACATGTTCTCGAAGGTTTTAGAAATGATACTATTCTTCTGTTTTTGACATCGCTCTACAGTAGACCCTTGTTATGCCTCTACTGCTATGTGAAACATATAGTTATGAGCTATAAATGTATTACCGTGCATACTGAAGTATGTACTGTATCTTACATTTGAAACAGTTTATACATTCTAAACTAAAAATATAAAAGATTTCACAAGATATACAGCATATTAAAATATAAGACTAAAGTACATACAAAATAGACAAATAGCATATCAACAAGATATGTAACAATAAGCCCTTCAAAATATGCAGACTCCATTAATTCATCTGTTGAGCGCCCCTTATATTCTTTATAATATTTCTTTATAATATCACATATTTCATCCAACAAGAGTCAAGGGTAACCTTTGCAGATTCATTTGGGGTAATTTTTTCTTTGACTAAAACAAACTTATATGGCCTTTATATGCCCATAGGATACTAGGTTATCTTTGTCGTTTATGTAAAGAGTGATTTGGTTATAAGTCTGCAAAGGTTCTAACCTAAGCACCCAAATCTTAATATACAATCCACTCCTTGTTTAAGGTTGTGCATAAAAATCCAGGTGCTTCATAGAGAAGGTGTAATTGGAACCTCCAATCAAAATTCCAGCAATCATGTTAAATGACCAATGGGTGAATAAGGACCCTTATCTAACATCTTAATGCCATGGTCGCTGCTGACCATGGCATTACAGAGAGGAAAAAAAGTATTTGATACTCTGCCGATTTTGCAAGTTTTTCCACCTACAAAGAATGAAGAGGTCTGTAATTTTTATCGTAGGTACATTTCAACTGTGAGAGAGAAAATTTTTAAAAAAATGAAAATTAGTACATTGTATGATTTTTACATATTTAATTTTCATTTTATTGCATGAAATATGTATTTGATACAATTGAAAAACAGAACTTAATGTTTGGTAGAGAAACCTTTATTTGCAATTGCAGAGGTCAGACATTTCCTGTAAGTCTTGACCAAGTTTGCACACACTGCAGCAGGGATTTTTGGCCCACTCACCCATATAGATTTCTCCACATCTTTCAGGTTTCGGGGCTGTCGCTGGGCAACTTTGTGTTTCAATGTTTTTCAAAGATTTTCTATTGAGTTCAGGTCTGGAGACTGGCTAGGCCACTGCAGGACCTTGTAAGGCTTATTACGGAGCCACTCCTTAGTACCTTTGGCTGTGTGTGTTGGGTCATTGTCATGCTGAAAGACCCAGCCATGACCATTCCTCAATGTTTTTACTGAGTGAAGTAGGCTGCTGGCCAAAATCTTGTGATACATGATCCCATCCATCCTCCTTCAAAACAGTGCATTGTAGAAAAATTAGAAAAATATGATGTCTCCACCCCCATGCTTTGTGGTTGGGACGGTGTTCATGGGGTCGTACTCATCCTTCTTCTTCCTCCAAACATGCCAAGTGGTAGTTGAGTTCTATGTGGACCCAAAGAAGCACTTACGCGTCATTGACCAGGTTCTCCTGTGTAGTTCTGGGCTGATTTTTGATTTTTCTCACAATCATCCTTCCCAACGGGGTGAGATCTTGTACAGAGCCCCAGGGCAAGGAAGATTGACCGTCATCTTCCATTTTCTAATAATCGCGCCAACAGTTGTTGCATTCTTACCAAGCTGCTTACATATTGTCCTGTAGTCCATCACAACCTTGTGCTGGTCTACAATTTTGTCTCTGGTGTCCTTAGACATCTTTTTGTCTTGGCCATGGTGGAGAGGTTGGAGTGTGATTGATTGTGTGGACAGGTGTCTTTTATACAAAGTAACAAGTTCAAACAGGTGCAGTTAATACAGGTAATGAGTGCAGAGTAGGAGGCTTGTTAAAGAGAGAATAACAGGTTTGAGAGCCAAAATTCTTGCTGGTTCATAGGTGGTGAAATACTTTTTTTCATAAAATAAAATGCAATTTGATTATTTATATCATACAATGTGATTTTCTGGATTTTTCTTTAGATTCTCTCTCTCACAGTTGGAGTGTACCCACGATAAAGATTACAGATCTCTGCATACTTTGTAGGTGGGAAAACTTGCAAAATCATCAGTGTATCAGATACCTATTTTCCCCGCTGTGGGTGGTTAAGCTGCTGAGATCAAAGCAAACTCCAATCGCAGCAGTTATCATCAGTTGCCTTTGTGTGTTTATTATATTTGGGTATAGCATTAATACATATTGTGTAGTCTACTGAATTTGGTATAGATGAGGAAAACATTTGAAGTTTGTGATCTGATTCTATAGCGTACCATTGTTGTTAAATAATTGATTTAATAGGATTAGCGCCCTGAACCTTCTATAATTATTCAAGCTGTACAATTCACACAACTACTAACCCCAATTAGTTGCAGAGAATACAAATTATAATAAAATCCATTGGATATGGTGGAGGTGCACTATGAATAAAATAAAAATTAACATGAAGCAATGTAATTTTTAAGAAAACGCCTGTAATAAAATATCACTTTGTACACTCACTTATTTTATAAGCAATCATAATAGACAAAAAAAATAGAATACTATCCATGAGGACACTTCCTTTGTGACAAATAGTACATTTTCTCTAAGGCTATGTGCTGACAGTAAAAATGTAGGTGCGGAGTTTTGGAGACAAAAATGTGCACCTTTTCATAAAAATATGCACCAAAAAAGTTGTCACGCATTTTTATACATTTTGGACTATCTACAACTAATTAATTGATTTTACATTGTTTCCTACTGAAATAATTGGCTCGGTTTTCGGCGGTTCTGGTCTTCGCCGATAATTTTTGGATGGATTATCATTGAGAACCGAGGTACCACTGTCTCTCAATCGACTAAACAGAACCTTCTCTGAACTGATGACTCTGAAAAAGTGCTGTCTAAGATAGGCATCTCGTGTATGGCTGAGAGCACTAGTCATGTTTCAAGTCCCATTATTTGGTTGAACATCTTAGCTACCTATAGGTGTCACTATATAGTCAGTTTCGCTCCTTCTGGTGGAGATCTAATTTGCATATATTACATATCATTACATCCAATTGTGAACATGATGGCACAAAACATTAGCTACAGTGACAAGAATGAACCATTTCCACAAGCCTTTTTGGGGCTAGAAAAGAGAAAAGGGGGAGAGCGCACATGAGAGGAACCCGGTGGTCTAGTGGGGGTTTAAAACCGGTGTGACAAGGTGCCGCTTACCTGATCAGGTTGTGCAATCCCTGCACAACCTTGGTAATGTGTTTGGAATTAATGTAATGCCAGGACCGCGCCAAAGGCTTCTTCCTCGTCATGGTCACGTGGATATTGCGATCATGCGACTCCGCGTCACCGCTGACATCACGGTAAGTCCTTAACTCACAGGGATGGTGTCCACCAATTCCAGCAGCTCCAGCCACAAACCCAAGAGGGATTTATAACAGTGAGAGAAGATTGTGGTCAGTTTGCAGGAGCGCTCAGAGTGGGAAGAAAAGATTATAGAGATTAATGGAGCACAAACCTCCTTTATTCATAACACCAATACGCGTTTCTACAGCGACCCACTGTCTTCCTCAGTTGGATTTAGCTAACTGAAGAAGACAGTGGGTCGCTGTAGAAACACGTATTGGTGTTATGAATAAAGGAGGTTTGTGCTCCATTAATCTCTATAATCTTTTCTTCCCACTTGAGGCTCTGCAAACTGACCACAATCTTCTCTCACTTTTGGGGTTTATGACATTGATAGGACTGCTGAGAAGAGCGTCTCGTCTCTAAAAGACTATTATTGTACAGATTCTCGTTGACATCATTGGCGCTCATGTAATGTTTATTCCCTTAGTTACAGCTGAAATTCTACACAGCGGTGGGGTTTTTCCAGAGATAATTGCTGGTTGCAAGAGATCCCAGGAGATCATGATAATTAAAATGATTGTCCAAAGCCATATACTCATTAAAGACCATTTTTAAAGGTCATTGAACAAACTCGGGTCACGTATGAACACCAAATTTAGAACAATGTTGATGCTCGTAATTCACAGTTTCTACTTGTCACTTCGAATAATTTAAAGCCGTTGGCTATAAGACAACCTTTTTTTTCCATTTATTTGTATATATTTCATAATTAAAATAATGTTCTTGTGATCACAGTACTGATTATATTGCACTAACTAACCACGCATTAGCATATATATCTGTGAAATCAGCCTTTCCTTCGAAGGGCATCTAACAAGTATGTTGTGTATTTTTCTTTAAGGGTGTGAAGGGAAGCAGCGTTTCTCCATCAGAACCTCAAGTGATCCATAAAGCCGGTTGGTTGAAGAAAACTAGTGGTCTGTTGGGACTGTGGAAAGATCGCTACATTCAGATACTGCACGCCCAGCTTCACGTTTTTGACAGTGAGGTAAAAAAATATAAAAATCTGAAAATGCCTCTCCCCTGGGCTGTCCTAATTTGTGATTGACAGCTATCTCTATAGCCATGTCTGACTACAGGTTCCCCTTATGATCCCAAAATTCACAAGTCAATCCATACCACCCACGTTGATAGCATATGACCAATGGATTGTGAAACTCCACTCTAATCTCATAGTAACAGCAAGTCTTGTCGAGAAGGCATAGACCTCACAGAAGAACTCATTGAATGGAAAATGCAGATCCTAATGTTACAAAAGGATAAATGGGATAAATTTGACATTAAAGGGAACCTGTCAAATTGTTTATGCCTCCCCAGCTATCACTATCTGTACCTGCAGCTTCATAATACTATTCTAATCATCCCTGTCTGAGCTCAGAGTTTAATGTTAAAGGTGAAAAAAAAGCATTTATACACTTACATTTTCTGACTCCGTGTCTACACCTTGGAGGATGTAGTCACTTTGGCAGGTTAATAGTTAACTCATTATTAACTTGTCTGTATAAAGGACCTTTCTGATGTAATGATCATGTGACCGTAGTGGGCGGAGCTAAGCAAAATCATTATGTGCTACAAGGTCTTAGCTCCGCGTATTGTAGTCACATGATCATGACATCACACAGACCATACACCATCTTATAACAATATGCTGAAATGTTAACTATGAACCTGCCAGAGTGACTACATCCTCCAAGGTTAGGGCAACCGTGACGAGGTGAGGCAGCTTACGTATATTTTTTGCAAAAACCGTACAGACCAATAGCCCTGTTTTTGATACTTTTTTGATAGCACTTGCTACAAACTGAAAAAATATTTATTATAAACAGAGAGCTTTTTGTGTGATTCCTGTGCGGATTTTTTGCACTGATTTTTTTTGCAGATCCTCCAAGGTGTCTACACACTGCCTCATTTACATAAGAAAATGTAGGTGTATACTTGCTTTTTTTTCACCTTTCACATTACACTATGAGCTCAGACAGGGATGATTAGAATAGTACTATGAAGCTGCAGGTGCAGACAGTGATAGCTGGAGGGGTATAAACGAGCTGACAGGTTCCCTTTAATTTGTATTAGTAATTAATACTATCACATTCAGTTAGGAAGGGTGATGCAATAAAAGAACAGAGTCATGATGAGCAAGTCAGACAATTTACTATAAGACATTCTGAAGAAAGCAGGCTTCCTTATAATAGGACAGATAATACTGTAGTTTGATTTATAATGGGGGTTATTAGCTTCCACAAAGTGTCCATTGTTTTCTCCTTCACATGAATCTATGTCAGAGCCTCTGATCCCAGATGTAAACAGAGCTTAAAATTCCAGGTAAACATATAATTATAGGTGTGTATGCAGAAAATAAAATCAGTAAGGCCAGGGCCACACTCGCGTCTGCAATCCGATTACTGGATCCAGCTCTTTCATTTTGAGATGTTGAAAAATGCATTCATTAACGCACCCATAGACTCCAATGCAACAAACGCATTGAAAAAGTGTGCCAAAAGTGCAATCCGTTTAACGCATTGCGTTTTTGATAAATCCGTTTATAATAGGGTCTGCAACGTTTTTGGTGCATTTTCAAAAACGCATGCGTTTTTTTTAACATGGGACCTTATGGGCAATGCATGCGTTAATGGTAGTTAAGTACATAAATGTACCTAGCGTTAACGCAAACGATAACTGAGGCAAAAATGACATGAAGATGACAACTTAAAAAACTGGAACCAGTAATGCATCCAGTAAATGGATGCAGCCTCCCAGGTGTGGCCCTAGCCTAAGGGTGCATACTCACCATCCGAAATTACAGCAATTTTTTGAATGCAGCGCATTGCCGCTGTGTCCAAAACTCTGCGTTGTACAATACCAGCATAGTGGATGGATTTCTATAAAATCCCATGCTCACTGTGTCTCCCCACAGTGTTTTCAGTTGCAGTGTGAATTGCTGGACTTCCGCATCTCCGCAGCATGTTCATTTCATACTGTGGAGTCGGAAGAGATCACCATCAGGTGAATGCGGTGAGAAGCCGCTCTCACCGAACGCAGATCATGAGTACAGGGCGGCTGCGTTCTTCCTTTGTTCGCCCTCAGGTTCCCTCCAGTAGCAGTGGCTCCAGATGGTGTGCACATACTGTTATTCATAATGTGGCAGAAAGGTTTCCTGCATTCTGTTTTTATACATTTTAATTAAATGTGGTTGTGACAGGTCTATTCCCAAAATTAATATTATTGATATTTGCTACTACGCGATAAAGAAAGCCATTTACTGAAATCAATTAGTATTAGTGTTAAATGCTGAGCCATCATCTCTCTTGTTATTCACTACATAGAAAGCAAAAGTAACCAATAAATATGCAAAATTAGCTTTCTACCAGGCATGCATTTGACTACTCAGATTGAAACAATAATTTTCCGTGACATATTGTGTCATATTATTTTTTTTATATGAACCATGTCTCTATATATTATACATTACATGCTTACGACCAGGGTTTATCTAAAAATGACTCAAGGAGCTGGGGTAAGGGGTATTACAGTTTGACGATCCAACCACGTCTGTTAAACAACTGCTGATTGGCATTTAATGCCCTGTTCAGACAGGTCGACCATAATTCTAATAAATAATTCAAGTCATTAATATGATCATTCTATGTACACAAAATCAAGACTGTGTGTTACCGATAATGATGATTTTAAATCCGGCATGAATGATCCAATCACCTGATGATCGAGCATTTTGCTTGTTAATCTGTTGTTTGCCAACATGTTTACACAACTTCATAGTGAACGAGCTTTCCAACAAGTGATATTTCCTGATTTTTGGCTCATCTAAATGAGCAATAAATGACCACTACAGTGAGTTTTTTTTTCCCTTTCCAAGGGATCATGTGTGTAAGTGTCATAAAGGTTATAACATACTGTACTTACTGGCCTCTATGTTCTCTCAGTTCAATGGCGCACCAGTCCATTGCAGCATCAATTGTGTGATGACTTTCTGAAGCCACGGGCTCAAACGGCTATCTCAGACAGACTTGGCACAAGCCCCTTCATTTGGTAGAATCCCGTGAAACCCTGACACCCTTTTAGCCATTCACTGTGTTCTTGATTTACAATGTGGTCCAGAAGATTGCAGCCTTCAGATGGTCTACTATCCAGAGGAGTGAATCACAGGCAATAATTGTCCCGAAACTGAGTGAAAGCCAGGAGGTAACAAAAAGGACAAAATCAGGGTCCAATAGAGTAGTTGGAGAGCTGAGTCAAACAGAGATGGTAGAAAAGTACAAAATTGTTGGGCAGGAGAAGCGTCCAAAAAACAGACCGAGTTAAAACAGTAAACACTTTCAGAGCAGGAGAACAAGACCTATCTAGGGAAGCATAAGCTATATCTGGCAACTTCCAGTATAAAGCTGAAAGCTTAAGTAAGGTGTGGTATTTTCTAACATGTTGAAGCCAGGAGCTCATGACTTCAACTGTACAGCGCACACACCCACCCTGTAAGACTGGAAAGTACTGTAGGCCCCGACCACACTAACCTTAGGTGATGGGTAGAGTCTGCGCTGTCCAGAGTTTCTGGCTCCGACTATTTCTCTATCACCAGCACCACCCATAGAGTGCCTGATGAGAGAAGCAGATGTCGCTGGAGCAGACTTTGGTGGAGATGTGACAAATAAACTGCATTTGTGACCTAACAAATCATACCATGGTTTCTGTGTGGAGCGCAGGTCACTCTTTCAATTTACTCAGTGCAAGTCTTTGAGTCTCGTAGACTTACATTGATAAAGTAATCACCAGTCCACACAGTGATCAAGCAGGTGACAGATGCAATCATATCTTACTGGTGCAGACTAGACCACCACGGAAACTAGTAGAAGATGATTACCAGTGATACGTTACTATTTGCAATGCACTTACATAATACATAACAAAAAGGCACATGTAAAAACTTACCAGAATAATCCTTTAGCATAGAAAGTTTTCCCCCTATTTAACTGCCAGCTGTTTTTTCTTCCTATAGTTTTGTTTTCTCATCCCAAGTACTGATATCATATACAGTAAATGAGCTGCTCATGTTTAACTGAAAAAAACACTTTTGTGTCCAGTTCACTTTTTGTAAACAGTTTCACTCCTGACAGCACTGTATAGTATCACAACACAACCCCGTTCACGAGTCAAGAAGGTTTAATTTCCCAAGTTACAGAACTGACCGTAGGCATAGGTTTCCATAATCAAGCAACTACAGTCCCTACAAGGATAAAATCACACTGATACTTGAACTTGACTCTGCATAATCAATATTGTCTACAGTGAAATTTGTCTATAAGGTGTTTGGCACCATGAGTATTGATAGCACATTGATTAAATCGGTGTCTGAAAGTTGCTAGTGTGAACATTAGGACCTCTGTAATGGAGTATCTGCAGTCCCTCCATGTTCTTTAGTTCTTTAATGAGTACCAAACGTGAAAACGTGACATTGTAGTCATTCAGGAATTGCTACATATCCTCACTCAAGAAAAGAACTTACAGCCCCACTCCAGTGGGTTTTTTTCATTGTGCCACTGGAGAGGTGCCTGTTCCCTGTTTGATACCCTCTGGTGGCTTCAACTTCTTACTGCTTTGCTCCAGTCAGTTTGTTGGGATTTGTGACCTACCCGCACCTCGAGTGTTTCATTGAGCGCACCTGAGGTCACAACTCAATACATCTCTATGAGAGCTTTGTTCCGGCCTTGTTTTGGCTCTCATAGAGATGAATTAATAATAATAATAATAATAATAATAATACTTTATTTATATAGCGCCAACATATTCCGCAGCGCTTTACAATGTAGGGTTAGAGTACAGGAAATACACAGTAAGTAATTACAGTAGAGAACAAATACAGTACAATAATTGGATACAAAACAATAGGCATAGAATCAATGTGAAAAAAAATACAATAAATAAAGCAAGAAATGAAGGTGACCCTGCTCAAAAGAGCTTACAATCTACAACGGGAAAGGGGTTGCGCAAGGTGCCGGGGCTTATTGCACTGGTGGTCCAGGCATCTTGAGGAAATGGGGTATAGGGCTAAGCTTACATGAATTGATCTCTTATGAAGTAACTTCTGGCCAGTCAGCAGTTACGAGCACAAGATGGTGCGATGGGACAGGCGAGGTGAGTATATGCCCAAGGGCAGGAAGCTTACATTAAAAGCACAACTGCAGTTCCAAAAAAAACACAGAGTGGTGCTTTAACCTTTTTAACATAGCAATAATGCTCTAAAGAGGCAGGGGTGGGGATTTGGACTGTCCATGTATTGCAGAAATTAAAAGAAACTCATCAAATCACCAAACTTTATCAACAATAAAGCTCTTGTTCTTGGCAGTTGTGAAGGTCTCTGCAGCTAGACCCCCTTAATTAAACTATGATGGCATGAGTAACTAATCCCAACCACTTTAACGCACATATATAAAGCTGATTGATTATGGTCCATTGATCAGGTTAACGATAATTTTGTTTATCCTTCTTTCTCCACTATAACTAGACAATAGGCGGCTCAGCTATGTAACCTGTAGTTTCAGTGTCATTTAACCTGATGTCATGATTGTAATTTAGAAGAGAAAAGCTGCTCTGCAATTCTACATTCAGTCTACAGTCTCATCTGTATAAACCTAAGACTGAGAAATGTTTGGACAGTTCTGTAATGTGTGAAAAGCATGGTTCTTAGTGAGGGTATACTGAGTCACCTCTTTTCTCAGGAATGTCTGGCACAGGTTTACTGCCAAGATGCTGGTTTTTATGAATAGAAAACTTGGACAGGTTGCAATGGAATAAAATTTGTTCTACACTTGATGAATCTGTGAGATTAGTTTGGATGACACCTGTCACTCCTGTAGTAACATGGCAGCTGTTTGGCAGAGACGGACACATATTCTGAAATGCAACAGACATATGTGCCTATAATACTGCATGCCGTATATGGGAATTGTCAAATGTTTTCATTACCAACCTTAGTATATTTTTACAGGAATCAGTCATGTTAGCCATGGGATTGCCCTAAAAATAATCTACAAAGCTAATGAGAATTTTACCTGTTGGCTAAAGAACAGCCAAGACCTCCATTAGTTTAGTACAAGATGCAATGTAGTTCATAGGGGCCCAAAACAATCAGTGCAAGAAGTAGTACTCACACATTTGGACTTAAATTGAACATCTTGGCTCCACTTGATACACACTAATGCTGAATTTCACAAGCCTCAGTTCATTTTATGTCTCCAGTAGCCCATTCAATTTATGGTATAGTGAAGGTGGGCCGGGGAGGTAGCCATAGGTGAGGAGCTCCTTTATGTAGTCGGCACCCCGGCCATCCCCACAGAGCAATGGGGTTGTGGTGGTCCTGGATAGGTGTGTGGTCTTTCTGGGAGCAGGCGATACCTTGATTTAGGCCGTCTAACAGGCCAGGATTCATTTACAGGGGAGTCTCCAATACAGACTCAGAGTTCTTTTTGAAGTTCTTTTTTTAGTAAAAACTAAATGATTTACACAGCACCTTGAACATATTGATATTGCAGGCACAACACTTGAACAAGTTCTTAATCGCACACTTGACTTTAGGGTACACTTTTTCCTTAGACTGTTCCATAACTCCTGGTACCACTTTTGCTAGTCCGTCCTCCTCCACACTGCTTAGAAGCACGTTCCCGCACATCAGAGTCATTAAGTCCCTGTTGGCTCAAGGTCAGCGTCCCATCCACAGAGACACGTTTGACTGTCGACAGGAGTGCACAGACTACTAAGTTTCTTTAACGTCAGTTACTGTATCAAGCTATTCACTCAGATCTATGCCAAGCGTCCTAAGGACTCATACTAATGTAGTCAGTGGACTGACAGGAGTGTCTGATTAGAGTCCAGGGCCTTGAGTACCTCGTAGTGGGATGGATATACGTCCGCACTCCTTGAGTCCTTACCAGGAGCTCTATTCTCTGTCCACTAGTTGTTACGGTTGACATTGCCACAACCACCCGCTAGCTGCTGCCTAGGTATTCTTCTACCAGACTTCCACATGATTTTACACTACTCAGTACACTACACTACTACTATAATACAACACGGTTGGTGTCTTCAGGGGCAGGAGCGCACGAGCATAGTTTACCCTCTTACAATATGACCAAAAAGTTTACATTTCTATTATTCCCTGTTTTATTTCTTTCACAAGTGCCCACATGAGATACGGAGCACGAGGGAATCTGACTCTGTCCCATGTATTTTTAATAGCATTGATGGAAGTGATAAAAAAATCAGCAGCTATATAAACAACAATATGAATTCCCAATTGCAAATTAGCGTAGGCGTTTAGTAAGCAGTTTTAAAATGTATTTTTTAAGCCAAATTGTTGTAGAATTTCACATAAAAATCCTCATGATTATGTGTGCAATTCATGGCTTGCCTTTCTTGCAAAAATGTTAAATTATCCTTTCCATTAAGCATTAAACATAAACTACAGCCCATCTTTTGTAAAGTAATTTCTCAGAAAAAAGATAACGCCATCACAATACAATGCATGAAGGTGCAACTTTACAGGCTCCACATTTGGGTACAGTAAAAATGGAACATTTACTTTAGCTTTCTGAATTTGTGACTTACGTTTAGTACAAGAGCCTCAAAGGTTGTTGAGTTTAGTCAGGGGACCCCCAGCCAGGGCCAACGTGAGGGTTATACTCGGACTCCAGAATTCAGCCTAATTCCCTTTGTCTCAGGATCGTCCAACTATTATAGTTGTTTAAGCAAACCCAAAATATTGAGTTGAAAGCATACAGGTTTTTTTTGTAGGTATTGTCTTTTAAGTTCTATAAACAGTATACCGTAAATGTTTCATTTTACCTCTCTGGAGCTACATGGCTTTTATAGAATTAACTCATTTGCATCAAATATTTCTGATCAAATCGATGAAACCAGGTTATAAGATTTTTTAAAACATTATTTTCCCAAACCATCATGAGTACGTGAACGAGGTGACCCTCCACTTTAGAGGAACATCACCTGGTCACCAACCCATTTACATGACCTCCATTACAAGCAGGGTTGCCAAGATAATTTATTATTTTTTTCTGGACAGCATATCAAAAATCAAGGAAAAATAATATTTTTTAGAAACCTTACACATTGGAACACCATAATAAATTATTATCATTAAATGATCCATGTCTACAGTCTATAAATCTGATATGTAGATGTGTGCTGCATTATTATTTATTTATAGAGCACCATTGACAGAGTGGTACAGAGGGCAGAGGACTCTGTCTCACTGGCTTACATTCTACGAGGTAATGGTGAGGGAGACAGTAGGTTGGGTCAGCACCAGTGGTTGTGGAGCGCGAGCTCAAATGGTAGTGGAGCACCAGTTCCGTTGGTGGTGGAACACCAGGTTAGGTGGTGATGGAGCGCCAGCTCCAGAGGTGGTGGATAGCCAGCTCCGGTGGCAGTAGGGTCATTCCAGGCTGTAAAATGTTCTGAAGAGATGGGTTTTCAGGTTCCGGTTGAAAGTTCCGGTTGAAAGTTCCCAGTATAGGGAATAGTTTGCCGTGTTGGGGTGCAGAGTTCTAGAGGATGTGGGATGCTCAGGTGTAGTTTTAAAGGCGGTTGGTTGAGGGACATACAAGTGTGGAGGAAAGAAGGAAATCTTGGGAGTATTGAAGATTACGAGTTGGATGATATCGGGAGATTAGTTCAGAGACATACAGTGCGGTGCAAATTAATTGGGACAAAGCATTTTTTTAAGTAAAATCGTAAGTTGGTTACCAGTCAGTGGTTCAAACCAGTTTTAACAGCTTTGAACAGGTGTGAATGTATAACCTTAAGTAACAAAATGTAGTTTGACTGGTTTTAGTCAGAAAATAACAGCTAGCTGCCCCCTCAGCTTCAGTTGAGAGCTTGTTTCTGTGAGGAGTGGTTTTGTGTACTTTTTCTCTCAGTGTGATTCGTGCCTGTAAAAATGGATGTTACTCCACAGAAGAGGTCTAGAATTATTACTCTTAATGAACTTAATTATTACTCTTAATGAGTCTGACTGTAAGAGAAATCGCTTCCACTGTTGGTATTGGAAAATCTACCGTTTCAAGATTATTTTGCACACCCAATGAAACTGGATCGTGTTCTCCAAAAGAAAAAGGGAAATGTAGAAGAAAATGGAAAACCACACCAAGAACTGATAAAACACTTATTAGGTATAAGGTATAATACTAATTAGGAGCCAATAAAGAGATTTGCAGAGGGGAGAAGTGGAGGAGCAGTGAGGGGAAAGGTGGATTAGTTGGGCAGCAGAGTTAAGGATGGACTGAAGAGGTGTGAGAGTGTTAGCAGAGAGGCCACAGATGAGTATGTTGCAGTAGTCTATGTGGGAGATGATGAGGGCATGGACTTGTATTTTAGTGTGTTGAGGGTTGATTTAAGTACAGATTCTAGAAATATTTTTGAGTTGGATGCGGCAGGAGGTGGCGAGAGAGCTTGTATTTCCGGTTTGAAGGACAAGGTAGAGTCAAGGGTTACTCCGAGGCATCAGACTTCAGGAACAAGACAAAGCATGATGTAATCTATTGTAATAGATAGCTCAGGTAAGGAAGATGCGTGAGATGGAGGAAAGAGTATGACTTTGGTTTTGACTAAGTTGATTTTTTTGAAGTGAGAGGAGAATAAGGAAGATATGGCTGATATACACTCTGGTATTCTGAACAGGAGAGAGGTGACGTCTGGATCAGAGAGGTATATTGGAGTGTCATCAGTGTATATGTGTATATATAGGGTACTGGAAGTAATGGGACTTTATGAGTTGCCCCAGGCTGAGGGTATAGATGGAAAAGAGTAGGGGTCCCAGGACACAGCCTTGAGGGACCCCGACAGGGAAGGGATGAGGTGATGAGTTAGTGTGGGAGTGGGAGACACTAAATGTGCGATCGGAAAGATATGAGGAAATCCAAGATGGGGCAGAAAGGATCTGTAGTATTAGGGAGTGGTCAACTGTATCAAAGATAGCAGACTGGTCTAGAAGGAGGAATATATAGAAATGTCTGTTAGCTTTGGCAGTAAGTAGATCATTAATAATTTTGGTTAAGGCAGTTTTGGTGGAATGGTGGGGGTGGAAGCCAGATTGAAGGCTGTCAAAGTGTAGGTTAGATGAGAGGTGGGAGGAAAGTACAGTGTGAACATGGTTTTCGAGAAGTTTGGAGGCGAACGGGAGCAGTGATATGGGCCGGTAGCTGGATGTAGAGGTCGGGTCAAGGGATGATTTATTTAAGATAGACGTATTGTGGCATGTTTGAAAGCAGAAGGAAAGGTACTGGAAGTTAATGATAAGTTGAAGAGGTGGGTTAGGGCTGGGATAAGCATGATGGTTAGGTTGTGGAGGAGGTGGTATAGGATGTGGTCCAGCACCCAAGTGGTGAAATGTGATTTGGAGAGGAGGTGTGCAAGTTCTCCTTCAGTGATGGAGGGGAGTAAGGTTAGTGGGGGAGGGGAGTGGTCTGGTATACATAGAGGCTGTGATAGTTGAGCAGTAAAGATTTGTCTGATCTGATCTGCATTCTCTTTAAGCTGTAAAATGTTGATAATTACAGTCAATATGATCTGCATAATACTTTTCAGCTTCAAAAATCACGGACACATGCATTTTAATTTTTTTTTATGGACAGGGCAAAAAGTGCCCACTTTTTCCAGACTGTCCTGGAATTTTTGGACGGTTGGCATCCCAGATCACAAGGTACATAAATGCCAAAATTAAGAGCTGTGCAGAGTCCAACTGGACAACTGAGTTGTTCTGTACAAACCAATCTGGATCCAATTTGAGGTTTCGTATGTCTTTAACTGACCCCTTTCATTTATTTGTGGTGCTTTTTGATGAAATGTCTTTTAATTCGCTGTTTCTCTACAGGACGGGCAGAGATGTCTGGAGACATTGGAGCTTGCCAATTATGAGCGTTGCCAAGACCAAAGAGCCTTCCTCAAACGAAAAAAGCATTTTAATTTAATCCCGTCTCCAAGCACTAAGGTAAATTATTTAGATCATCTCAACAGTTAAAATAAGGTTTTATTTTGGACCAGAATTTAGGCTTAAGCTACTTAGTAGTTCTGTTCTCTAAGAGTCAGTGTCTGAGTTAGTGCAACATCTACACACTTTGCATCACTTTTTTGCATTCGCTTGAATTTGGGCAATTTATAGCAAAAGTAGGGGGTGACATAACGTAATCCACCAAACAGATGTGTTCTTTATGAAGAGTGTATGTAAATCAAAATAGCTTAGAAATCTACATATTATGTATTCAAGCTGGGTGTTACCTTCACCTAAAAAATTGTTTGTGCCCTTTTTAGTGTATGTTCCCATACAAAAGCAGTAGATTCTCAACTGCGGATTCCCTTGTGGAAATACCTTCTGCATTTCGGCCCTGTGCACACAGTGTGTTTTTATTGCATTGTTTTGTGTAGTTTTGTCACAAAATGTCATGCAAATCCTTATGCCAGCAAAGTCAATGAGAATCGTGCAGTGTTGTACAGATGTTGCTTTTTTATGCCTTGTTCATTTTAATGCATAAATAAATCTGCAGCATATCAATTATTGCATCGTTTTTCCAACTCAGATAGCATTAAAAACGCAGCAAACACTCACCGCGTATTTGGTGCCTTTTTCAGCCAGGAGATGCAGATTTGGTGCAGAAGTTTCTTAAACCAAATACTCAATGTGTGCAGATAGCCTTACCGTACCAGGGTTATGATTGCAATGTAATGATACCTCCATCCCGTACTGCAAAAAAAAATCCACTGTAGAAAACGATCTGCGTTGTGGATGTCAGTGTGTTGTTCATCTTTTGCAATGCATAGGGTAAAATTTAAAGGGATCCTGTCACCCCCAAAACGCCTCATAAGCTATTAAAAGATGTCCCTAGAGCATATTATCACTTATCCTACACTCCTTTTTGCTCATAAATGCATCTAGTGAAAATGAAGATAAACGTTATTAAACTCACTCATCAGGTATGTTAATGAGCGGTGGCTATATTCATAGTCACCCAGGCAGGCTCTCCCTCCTCATAATATCACGCCTTAATAGGCGTGATCTTGAATGCTGATTCTAATGCGCGCCTCCCCGCTCTCCTCTGTGCCGGCGGGGCTGCAGTGCGGCTGTATGATGCGAATCGCATCATTTCCAGCTTCGGGTGACGTGTGTACACCCGCGCCGCTCTGTTAGCTTCAAGCCCCGCACTGCGCATGCGTGCTGGAGGCATAACAGAGCGGCGCGGGTGTACATACGTCACCCGAAGCCGGAAATGACGCGATTCGCGTCATACAGCCGCACTGCAGCCCCGCCGGCACAGAGGAGAACGGGGAGGCACGCATTAGAATCAGCATTCAAGATCACGCCTATTAAGGCGTGATATTATGAGGAGGGAGAGCCTGCCTGGGTGACTATGAATATACCGTGTTTCCCCGAAAGTAAGACCCTGTCTTACATTTTTTTTGGGGCCAAAAGTGGCCCCCGGTCTTACTTTCGGGGGGGGTCTTACATTGGGTGCCCAGCAGTGTGGCCTACAGGCCCCCTCCTGCTGGGACACTGCGGGAGCGGGTCGCACGTCACGTGCGCCCGCTCATTACATATGCACTGCATCCCCCTGTCAATCAGCGACAGGGGGAGCAGTGCATTATACGGTATATATGGGCCCCCTCCTGCTGGCACACTACCCCCCTGTTCTGAGGCCCCCACCGCTGCTGCTGCTGCAGACATCTTACCCTCCAGGGTCTTCTTGCAGCAGCCAGCGCGTCATGTGACCCGTCGCAGCGCATGACGTCATTGCGACTGCGACCGGCCGGTCACATGATCCGGGAGACAGCCGAGGACAGAGGACCGACGCGCTGGCTGCTGCAAGAAGACCCTGGAGGGTAAGATGTCTGCAGCAGCAGCAGCGGTGGGGGCCTCAGAACAGGGGGGTAGTGTGCCAGCAGGAGGGGGCCCATATATACCGTATAATGCACTGCTCCCCCTGTCGCTGATTGACAGGGGGATGCAGTGCATATGTAATGAGCGGGCGCACGTGACATGCGACCCGCTCCCGCTCCCCCCCCCCCTCCGCTAGGGGCCTTACATTGGCCCCCCCGGTTGTAAGGCCTTATAATCGGGGGAGGCCTTACATTAGCAGGCCCCCCCTTTACACCTAGGCGGCCTTACAATCGGGGGGGCCTTACTTTCGGGGAAACACGGTAGTAGCCACTCATTAACATACCTAATAAGTGAGTTTAATGAGCAAAAAGGAGTGTAGGATAAGTGATAATATGCTCTAGGGACATCTTTTAATGGCTTATGAGGCGTTTTGGGGGTGACAGGATCCCTTTAAGTGGAATCCACACCTTTATTGGAGCAAAATCTGCTGAAGTATTTACCACTGTGGTTTTTACACCATAAACATGCACTTATACTTTCAGAATGGGCAGAGACACACTCTATTGATAAGGAGAATAGTAATACCTACTTGTTAAAGGGAACCTGTCACCTCCCCAGGGCCTATTAAACTAAAAGAGCCACCTTCAGCAGTGCCTATGTTGCATTTTGTGAAGGTGGCTGTCATCCCTCTACCCCCGGGGACATCAAAATAATCACTTTATAAGAAACTACTTTAGGTCCGGGAGGTATATTCCCCTCCCTGGACCTGAACGCCTGGCTGCTGTTACTCCTCCTCCTCGACTCTCCGGGACACTCCTCCTCTCCTCCTTAAGAGTGGTGTCGGCCCCTGCACAGTTCCCTCAGTTTTCGGGCATGTTCTGTGAGCTCTGTCCAAGAGCTGAGGTCACATAATGTCTGAATATTGCACCTGCAAATAACGCAGGCACCAGATCCTGCCCTGTGTGGTCTTATGCTTTATGCAGAATGGCAAGGAGGGAACAGGTTCCGTCATACTGTTTGCGCAGGCGCCAGATTCCCAGCCCCACAGCCTGCATACAGCATATGACCACACAGGGCGGGATTTGGTGCATGTGTTATACCATGTGGCCTCAGTTGTCAGGCAGAGCTCACGGAGCATGCCCGAGAACTGAGGGAACTACGCAGGCACCGACACCACTTGCAAAGAAGAGAGGAGGAAGGTCCCGGAGGGTTGAGGAAGAGGGGTAACAACAGCAAGGCGGTCAGGTCCAGGGAGGAAAGTATACCTCCCGGACTTAAATAATTTCTTATAAAGTGATTATTTTGGTGTCCCAGGGGAATAGGATAATAAGAACCACCTTCACGAAATGCAGCATAGGCGCTGCTGAAGGTGGCTCTTTTAGTTTAATAGGCCCTAGGGGGGTAGTAGGGTGACAGGTTTTCTTTAATATATGCATATGTGATGCACCTCAGGGCTGGGGTACTTGGATCTCTGGCGTAGCTTTAAGGGACTGTCACTGGTGGCCGGTCCCCGAATCCGTGACCCTGGTGGACACGAAAAAGAGGTTTTGTAAAAATAGAATAATAAATGTTTTTAACGTGACGCCACCTGCAGTATCTGGTGATGGCACCAGTGCTGCCAGCAAGCCTCCGGGGATGATGGGTAGGCAGCCGATGATGTGCTCCCTGCAGGCGGAGCGAAGTTCCCAGGGCAGTGAGGTAAAGTTAATGGTTTTTCACAGAGAGAGAGGCGAAGTCTACTCCTTGAAACTGGAACACAGGTGACCAACTTAATAGAAATAAGACACAGGAAACCTTTTTGCTCTTCACGGGTGTTTACTGGTGACATGAAGCAGCTTTCCAGGGGACACAGCCATTGTCATTGGTACACAATCACTTGGTTTCATGTAGCTGGCCGGGTAAGTCACCAAAGGATGTAAAGTCTCTCTGAGGCCCTCAATGATGTTCCTTCTGGTACAATCTCTGTACTTTTCACTCCGTCTTGGACTGGGTTCCATCCGGACCAGTTTTCGGCACGGTCCGGCCCCGAGCTTCCTCAAGCCAGGGAACCTTTTTCAGTCTGGGCTGCCTTCCTTTACAGGCACCCTCCTTTTCACTCTCCTCATGACGACTACTCTCTCAATAACTGTCACTCCCGCTCTTTTCACTACACCTTAGCTCCTCCCAATGGGACTGGTTCCCTAGCAATTGGTTAACCAAAAGATCCCCTAACCTAAGTGTATGAATGCAGAGATTAACATTACCATCCTCTGGTGACAGGGATACCACACCACTTGTCTGGGTGCAGTACCCCTTCTGTGGCGCCCTGACCAGTGGGGCGCCACATATGTTTCTGGACAACTAACAGAGGAGTGTCACAATGAAGAGGTGCCCTGGGTTACTATTTTATGGGGAATACAAGTGTTTTCTAAATTATACCCAAAATAATTATCAAGAGGTCCTTGTGAAGTCATCGTTATACAGAACCAAAGTGCAATTTAAGGAGGCTATGGGTGGCAGATTATTCTTTACATTTAGGGCTCACTTACATGCTCAGATGTCAGAGTCCAGTCCAATTTCTGTGGACTCATAGAATGGAGAGATTTAGTTCTCCATCTTCTCATCTGTGAGACTCGTATCACACTAAGCTGACACGCTGATTGAACTCTGATCATAGTTTGAGTCGAGTGTCATTGGCATCATTGTCCCGATTCTCTCTGGCCGTCTGACCACAGCCTTGATCTTCCTGTCAGCAGTCTTCCTTATCTCATCCTGTTTGCAAGAAATCAGCATTTCAAGCCATCAACAAATTCAGTTAGATTATTTTTTGCTTGACACATGATTATGGGTTCACTGTATTGTAGGGATTATTTGTTTTTTACAATTTTTTGATGTTTATTATTTTTGCCTTTTATTTTTACTAATAATGTGATAATGTATTAATCTACAGAAGTACTGTATTTTTCGAACTATAAAATGCACCAGACCATAAAATACACCCCAAATTTAGAGAAGGAAAATAGAAAAAAAATAATTTTTAATGTTAAAATGGGGTCCATCTTGTAGTTATATAGTCTGCTTTATAGTCCGAATGTATCGGGGCCACAGGAGACAGGGTCGCCACTGCAGGAAGTTGTCGGTTGCTTCAGTGGGGTGAAGCTGCAGCCCCTGGTCTGGGAAGAGGGGGTGTTGTGGTGGCATGAGGCAAGTACCATTGATCTTGCGGCGGTCGACGTGAAGTACGTCAGGAAAGTGGATGTGTTGGCCTACACAAAAACTTTGTGTGCAGATGGATTCATACTTATGTATATCGGGGCAACTCAAATTGTAAATCTACATTCACACGCTGCGTTATTGATCCGCTTTGTATGGGTCCGTTATTGCAATGGAATGCAGTGAAATGCATTGACGTTTGCTGTCCCAGCCAAGTCAATGCATTTCACTATTTTGCATTCAGACACTGCACTTTTTACTGACCCACTTTTGGGCTCAAAAGCAGGTCCATAAAAAGAAGCCACATGTCAATTTTGGGTCACTTTTTTCGCAGCGCTATTTACTCACTTCGCTGTGCTTCCCCGGTGATCTCTCGTCATCCTGATGCTGTGGGACCTGTGGAGGATCTTGGACAGCACCATGAGTCTGAGTGACTGTCACTCGGTCACATGGGAAGCTGCAGGGTCCTGGAGGTTGCACTCACTGCGGCCTCCGGATGAGGAGAGATCACCGGTGGTCACCAAGGGAGCGCCGCGTGGTTTCGCACCAAAATCAGATCCTCACAAAACACAGCAATACGCTGTGTGTGAACTCAGCCTTAGATACAGATGGAGAGACATACCTTTGATGCATTAATTCATTTAATACTAACTGAAAAAGGAATAATAAAAATTGTGTTCTCAGGTGCAAGAAGTGAAATTTCAAGCTAGGAATGCAGAAGAAAGAGATGTCTGGATCCAGGCTCTGAATGATGGGATCAACAGAGGCAAAAACAAAGTCTTTGATGAGGTAGTGTAACAAAAAGACGATAAATTGGTAAATTAAAGAAGAAACCCCATTTACATCACAATGTGCTAGTCTGTAATGCAGAGCTGCTCATTGTGCTGTAACTGGGACAGGGAGTTACAATTACAGTTTGGAATTTTTAATCACCAGGGTACATACCAGTCTTGCCTAATCTTTTCTCCGTCTTCCTCTTCCCTTTTCTCCGTGTGTCTATCATGTGTTTATTACTAATACAGTCATCATGACATAAGAATATGCACATAATAGCCCCCACGCATGCCCTGAGTTACAGATTTAATCTTTTTATGGTGTCCAATAATTGCGGTAAAGAACACCCCAAAGCAGGCAAAGATGTTGCATGTAATACTGCTTTCAAATAAAACCCATAGGGCCTGATTGATCATTTGCATTTTTTAAGAGGCCCACAGTGTTTTAATCATACATCAAGTGGTTGTCTTCCGGCTTGTGTAGATGCTGTTATACTTGGCACCCATGCACACTTCAACATGAGTCCAAATGTTTAAATCTGTTTGCATGCCCAGTAATAAAACCCATGAAGACCGCTGCTATGGGCACCATTGTGTTGACCTATGGGGTTCACTATGTAGCTTTGCTTCTATTTTCCACTACAAGGGACTTTATTTCTTAAAAGTCTAAAAATTATATTAAAAAGTTCATTAAAATGATTCATATTTGTAGATTCCAGTTGTCTCCTGTTCTCTAGTCTGTCTCAATCATTCTTAATTCCATTTTGTAATTGTCCATCTTTAGGTCAAGGTAGACCCCAAATGTTCACTAGAACATGTTACTCGGGATCGTGTGAAGGTTGGAGCTGCTAAGAGAAGACCTCCCACTAGAATCCATCTCAAAGAGGTTTGTGGATTTTTTTTTTTACAAATATATTAATCTGCAATTGATAGACATTCATTAGAATAAATTACTTATAAATCAATGAAAAATACTACCTTCTCACTTTGCAAAATACAAGCGTGTTTTTAGCACCATTACCTATAGACAGGCTAAAAATGAAGGAAATATGCCAGAAAAGTTAAATATTAGATATTTAAAGTTGTTGCATTAACCTCCCTGGCGGTATGATTATGTCAGGAATTTTGTACTAAATGCGGTACCATTTTTTTGCATGGAAATTTGGTGCACCGCTGTATGTATGATTCACCTTACAAGCCATGGGGAGATTCTCAGTGAGCAACTGGAAAATCTCATCTAAGGTATTCACTTGGTCTGTTCCCCCTGAAAAGGGTAAAAGATTAGTGAGGGGTTATAAGAGTTATAATATACCCTAATATAAGTATAATGAAAAAAACAAAATAATAAAAAAAACTGGCGTTCTAAGAGCGAGAAAACAGTGACTGTGCATGCTGTGGAAACCGCGAAATTTGCTGTAACCCGCAGCCATGGCAACCATATACAAGGGAGCCTTGCACAGGCGCAGCAGACGGCAGAGGATGAGCTGTGACCGCGCAAGTGCGGGTACACCGCCGGAGCCGCGAGATCACATTGCAGCCTGTAGCCAAGGTAACTGGAAACACAGACCTGGCACAGGAGCAGTACTAACACCAAGTATAAGGAGACTCCGCTGCCAGCTCCTTAATTTACCCCGAGCGTGACTCGGGGTTACCGCTTCTGGCAGCGAAAATTAACCCCGAGTTACGCTCGGGAATACCGCTAGCAGGGTTAAAGGGAATCTGTCAGTACAATTTCACCCTTAGTCATACTAAAAAGCTTGTTGGAAAGCGATTATGACTTTGAGGAGCTACTTAAAGGTGGCGCTGGAGTTCTTCCACTTCCTTACTGAAGTGCAAATTTGCATATTTCCTAGAGGAGGGATGTGGCTGCAATCTCCTCACCTACTTAACTGTCTTTTTATGGTTGCAGGAAAACTTCTCTCCATAAGGTAGATAGCAAGTTTCCAGACCTCGTCTTAGCCCACTCACACAGCCAGATCAGAATATCTCACACACTACACTGATGAGAGGCAGTTACCCCGAAATGCAGCGTCTGTAGTTTGGGGTTCTGGTCTGGCACAAATCCCTTAGGCATTCTAAAAAGCTTGTTGGAAAGCGATTATGACTTTGAGGAGCTACTTAAAGGTGGCGCTGGAGTTCTTCCACTTCCTTACTGAAGTGCAAATTTACAACCCAAATATATATGAGAAGGTAGGTCTTTCAAAGACAAGTCCACCAATACTCTTACATGGTCAGTCAGCTCTTCCATTACTGAGAAATCCATGCTTGAATTATTAGATAAATGACATTCAAGTGAGATCTGAAGTATCAATCACTCCAGCTCTATAGTGCTGCCTCTTCCAGCTTGACTGATGACTCCTTTGCCTGAAGTCATGCAGCATAAAGACTGTCAGTCAAGACAGAGGAGGCAGAGCTGGACTGAGAATAGAGATGGAGTGACAGAGGCTACAGATCTACAAATATTCATTGAGCCATATTTGCATATCAATTGATGTTAAAAATGTTAATTTCTCACTAACAGAGGGACAGACTGGCCAAGTAAAGGTATTGCTGGGCTTGTCTTTGTAGGAGTTACATGCAGATATAAATAGTTTGAAGGTGAATCCTGCTAACAGATTCCCTATAAAAACTAGGTAAAGTACCCAGCAAGGTTGTATTTTTCTTGAACAAAAATGAGAAGGCCCAGTAAGAGTGCTTTGATAATCTATCTATGAAACACCACAATAAAGCATGTGCAGTGAAGCCATACGTAATTACCATGATGGCATATGCAAATTGTACATATGCTAGTAGACCAATGCGGGCTATGGTGCTGCAGAAGAAGCCAAGGGCAGGTATATCCAAATTCCTTGTACATACTCAAGAAGCATAACATAAGATCGTGGCAAATCCAAGTTATTTTCTGATAATTTTTATACATATGTTAAAAATCCAGGTATCGTACTTAGCTTTAATCTCAATAAGACAACTACACATGTATTATATGAGGATCCTATACCCTGGATGTACATGTGGATTTTACTTGTGCAGAGATTGAGGATACAGGACAACTGTTCATTCAACCATATTGGAGAATAGCCAAGTAACATAATTAATAGCCCTTAAAAATTTGAACATTTAAATGTAATATGATTGTAAATTATTTTCACTGTATAACCAGTAGTGTTTGGTAATGTGTCTTACTACAGGTGGCAGATGCTTCTGCGGACGATTCCCTTAGACTAGGCCTGGAAGCTTTGGACACTGGAATTTTAACAGTAGTTCCACCTATGCCAAAAGAGAAGGATGAGGAACAAAAACCCCAGAAGGAATCAGTAAATATCCCAATGCCACCCATAAAGCAAAACAATCTCCCAACCGCGGAATCATCAAGTTATACAGAAGAACCAAAATCCCAGAAGGAACCAGTGAAGATCCCAATGCCACCCACAAAGCAGAACAATCTTCCAACCATGGAAACATCAATCCATCCAGAAGAACCAAAACCTCAGAAGGAACCAGTGAAGATCCCAATGCCACCCACAAAGCAAAACAATCTTCCAACCATGGAAACATCAATCCATCCAGAAGAACCAAAACCTCAGAAGGAACCAGTGAAGATCCCGATGCCACCCACAAAGCAAAACAATCTTCCAACCATGGAAACATCAATCCATCCAGAAGAACCAAAACCTCAGAAGGAACCAGTGAAGATCCCGATGCCACCCACAAAGCAAGACAATCTTCCAACTGTGGAACTATCCATTTCTGAAACAGATAGTGATTCTCAAGTTTCTCATGTGCCACCTCCTCCTCCCAAAAGCTTGAAAGAAAATATTTATGCTCGTGAAAAGCTGCTGTCTGAAAATTCAGAAACAGACGTAGAAAATAAATCAGAACCTGAAGTTCTGAACAATCCAAGTGATGAAAATGTAAGAAACGTAATAAGTTCTCCACCAAAACCACCACCTAAAATTTTGTCAGACAAGATGAAGATTAAATGGGTAGGGCCGTCTTCTGAGTTGATGGAAAAAGAGAACATATCAGTCAAGAAAGGAAGCAAAGAGAACCTAGTAGAAGGTGAGAAAACAAGCCTTAATCAAACTATGATATCGTATGATATAGAAATGGAGGAAAATACAGATAGGACAGGCAGTCTACAAGATGAAAATGAAATGGAATCAAATGAGGAGGAGGATGACCAAAGTGATACACAAGAAACACAGAATGATAACTCTACACAAAGGACAACTGAAGACACAAAGGCCGAAGAAAAGCACAACACTGGTAAGAATGACATAATGACAGATGATGGTCAAACATCATCAACTAAACAACCAGCTCTTTTCTTACATGACGCAAATATATCTCCAAGATTCCTGAACAAAAGACAAAACAAGCCCGTGCCAGCAGAACGTCGTCTTAAAGATAGCAAACCGAAAGCATCGTCTTTGGGAGACCTTTTGTCAGAGGGAAATATAGACTTTGGAAACAAAGAGGATGGCTCTGTTTTACACCTAACTAAGGACCGGTTAAACATAGTGGAGATGAAGTTGGCATGTGGCAGACAGAGAACAGAAACCCTTTTAAACAAGGTTTTAAATGGGCAGAGCGAGAAAGGAGAAGAGGACAGTGGGCTGGATGTTAATTCTGCAACACTTCTCAATAAAGTGATGAGAGACCTTCAAGAAGCTTCTGAAGCACTGAGTGAGATCAAGGGACCCAAAAATACAACACCAGAAGGAGGGACTGATATGCCAAAAGAGAAGCAGAAGGAATTACTTGCACTCCAAAGGAGAACTGTTCATTTCTAGTACTTGTTGGAAAGTAGATGTATTTGTAGATAGTATACAGCACAAATCGCTTCAGCACTTTATCTATATAAGTTTCTATTTGCACCTTGAGAACGATACCAAGCAAATGCTCCGAGCGTTTCCACAACATCCAGTTTATATAAAATGGGCATATAAAGTCCTAGGTAGTATACAACATTTATTTTGAGAATCCCACTATAATTTAGTCAAGAAAAATGCACTTTCATGCCTTAGCCCATAATATTATCCAAATGGAAGACCAAATGGTCAATATCCAAGATGAGATATTTATCATCCACATTGGACCTTGGGCCATGTCTTGTAATTCAAAGCCAAATGTCAAGTGTTTGCATAGAATATATTGAAAGTATAAAGGGCCTGTCACACGTGTCAATGTCGCCCGCAATATCGCTCATGCGTCACATATTATTAATCGCCTGAGCGATGTGAAATGATCGCAGGTAAGATGTCACACGCGTCAATATGACCCAGCGATGCGGTGATGTCGCCATCTTGCGAGCGATTTTATTTAGTCACTTGTATGATGCCAAAATAGAAAATACGTCGCTGGGTTTAGTGTCACACGCAGCGATGCACAAGGTCTACTGAGCGATGAGCGACAGGTTTTACATCTGGCAGTGAAACCTGCGATCGGCGATCAGCGACATGTCGCTGGTTGCATCGCTTGGTCACACACTTCAATGTCGCTCCTGCGTCACTTTTATGTCGCTCGAGCGACTGAAAATCCGTGACGTACGAGCGACATTGACAGCGATATTGACGCGTGTGACATCCCCTTAAGAGCTACAACTGTCTACTAGAGACATCTAATCTGTACACAGTGTACCTCTCTATATACAATTAGAATACTAGGCACTGAATAAACACTGCATAGATATTCCTATAGTTTTACCAGCTACAGGAATTGTTCAAAATGTCCCTTAAACGCCCATTAACAGTCACAGATGGGGGAATTTAATGTTTGAAAAAAAAATACGTGGTTAGGGATGAGCGAGTAGTGAAATACTCGGCTTTGGGAGAGTAGTTTTTAATACTCGCGTATTCGTCTGAATAGTGAGTCCAATGTTAGTCAATTAGTGATAGGCTCCACCCACACACATCTGGCCTTAAAATGAGTCTTTCCGGGGCAGGGTAAGAGGGTGGGCTTTTTTGTGTTTTCACTGTATACAACTTGCTGTGCCCCCCAGAGAGCCTAACATCCAATCTGCTGTCACTGGGAGGCCGGCTCCCATTGTGTACTGAAGTGAGCTGGCAATATGTGTCAGATTCATGATCGACACATCACTTATGAGCACCTTTCCAAGTAACAAGTATTGCAAATACGGCACTATCCATGCGAGTAGCAAATAATATATGTGGCTTAGTGGCATAATGGGTGTGGCTACAAGTGATACAATATATTTGTGTAGAAAGGTAGAGGCACCGGGCACCTTCAGGGCTATTGGTCTTTCTTATTTCTCCATAAAGACAGACCGCTGTCTTATCCCCAGCCACCTGGTGGTGCTACGCCTGTATCAGCCAGTCAAGCATTTACAGTCATGCACCCCCTCCCCGCACCTCTTCAATAAAGAAAGCACCTACGAACACACGGTGAGTGCCGCCTATTTGTTTTCTATACTTGATACAATATATTGATTATAATATACTGCAGCTGATAAATCCTGCTGCACAGTAGTCTCCAAAAGACATATCAAATTCAATAAGATGCATGTATCTGTTAACGAATTTGGCAAATATTACTAAAACAAAATTTTTTCAAGACTCTTGTTGAATATGAAAATTGCCTCTTTAGAGAGGATGAGGTCTTGAACTCTAGTGCCCCCCATTGGATGTACTGCATGGCCTATAAGCTTCCTTATACTGACATGCCAGACATGTCACTCTACACAAGAAGAAACATTACCCCTTAGATTGCAGTTCTTAAGAGATTATCTGGGATTTGTCAAAAATAAGTGCCTAAGCACTAACAAGCAGGTAGCTGCCACCTACCTGCCTGTTGTGCCCGGCACCATTCACCGCTGACATGGAGGCCGTGCACAGACATGCCGGCAGTGCACAGAAGTGAATGGTGCCGGGCACAACAGGCAGGTAGGTGGCAGCTTAGTGCTTAGGCACGGTTTTTATTTATTTTTTTACTCCTGGATAACCACTTTAATTAAGCCTCTTGTACAGCCAAATCAAATCTCATACTTTACAATTATGAGGGTAAGACCCCAAAATAGCGTGTCTTCAAATTGAGATTCTGCTTTTATCTTGCTGTTAAGTCTCGTTTAAAGATCAATATTGACTTTTAGTATTTCTACTTCCGGAGATGGTACAAGAGTTCAAGTTCTCTTCCTTTCTTAAGAGGCCATTTGCATATTTAATTTCTCAGAGGAGCATTGCATGGCCTCTAAGCCTCTTTACAATGATATGCTAGACATGTCACTCTCCACAAGGAGGAACGTTACCCCTTACATCCCAGACTGATGGTGGAAACACTTTCTTAATGACTCAGCCCTTTACTGATTTAAACAATTTCTATGCATGATGCCCTGAACATGTCATACTTCGTATAGAAGCAAGGTAGGCCCATCTTATATAGATGCAATATATTAACAGTTAAAGGGTTTACACACGTCAGTACTTTATGACATCAGCAGATGTACTCCATTAAATTCATGGGGGCTATTTAAAGTGCTGCATATTCATTTCAGTGGATTCCACCAGTCACTTGGACTAAAACCAGCTTTTTTCTATGAGGCCTTATCCAAATGCAATAAAGCATTAGAGGGGGGGAGCTTATTGCTATTGCTTATCCATGGATTGTGAAATTATGTTATTGTAATTATGAGTCCATGTCATATGTAGGTTCCACAAGGGACAGAGATAGTTTATCCTCTTTATTGTATGCGCCATTGCAGCTGGTCCTGCAACTACTTGTAGATGCAAATATCTGTCATTGGTGAGAAAGGATCTGAAAGGATCCAAATTTAGAAAATTCTCCATATTTACCAGAGCAGAGTCAGACACCTGTCAGCCAGTTGATGTGTTGGAAGCAGGAAAAATGGGTTTGTGTAATTATTTAAAACAGCACTCTGATGATATTTTTTATTTTCCTCTTTGTTAGCACTTGTGTGTATATGTAGGGGTATGGTAACCAGACAAGGGAGAGTTCTTCTGGGAAGCCTTGGGTCTTGGTATCATGTGGTTGTTATTTAGTTACATCTATTTGCATAATCATGCTGTACCATCTGTCATCAACTTCCATCCAGCTATCCCCACATCACGTACTGGCGGTAGCCATATTTGCACACCCAAGTGATGGGTGGGTAAATACGGCGCCCGCTAGCGGTAGTGGCCCCTTGTGCAGTACTGCCAATGGTGCCGCCGACACCCGAATTCGACGCTTCCTGAAACCAGAGCCAGGAAGCCATCACCGCACAACCCGCCACTCATGCCGCCCACAAACTGGCCCGACATCACCGCCACACATCGCTGGGTGACTAACTGTGTCTGCCCCTACTTGGCGCGCAGTTAGTCAGACTGCCGCAATCTTTTGACGCTAACTGCGCATTCACGCGCCAGTAGCACGCATGCCCAGTTAGTCCTGATGCTGCCACATTTGGACACCCAGGTGTCCAAAGATTGGTGGCGGCATGATGCACAGGGAGTGGAGCAGAGAGCGCAAGCGGGGCAGCACAGAGAGCGCACAGGGGGGCACAGAGACACATGGGGCAGAGAGAGCGCACGGTGAAGAGAGCATTCAGGGGGCACAGAAAGCACACAGGGGCTCAGTGAGGAAAGGGGGAAGAGAAAACACACAAGGGGCAGAGAGTAAGCACTGGCAGGCAGAAGGAGCACACAAGAGCACACAGAGAGTGATGGTGTGCAAATATGGCACCCACTGGTGGTACTGACATAGTACCACCAGTGGTGCCACAACGCTGCCACCCCAAAACTGCCACCTGCAGCTGCCACCGCTGACACATCATTGCCTAAGTAAGTGTGCATGCTTATACCTGCCGCACATGCCACTTATTCAGGCTGCCGCCATCTTTGGACACCTGGATATACAAAGATGGCAGTGGCGTGACCGGTGCACGCATGCGCACTTACTCATGCAGCCACCATCCTTAGACACAACAGGAGGGAAAGATCACAAGGGGGGAGAGACAAAGCACTGGGGGGGGGGGGTGAGTGCACAGTCAGGCAGAGAGCGCACAGGGGGGCAGAGAGGGCACACAGTGGGTCCAGAGAGAGTGCACAGGGGGAGGGGCAAGCTCGTAGGGGGAAGAGAGAGCGTGCACGGGAAGACAACTCAAAGGAGAGGGAACAGAGGGGAGAACACATCACAGGGGGAGAGAGACTGCATAAAGGGGAGAGAGCACAGAGGGGAGAAGGCAGCATAGGCGGGAAAGAGAGGAGAGCACATTGGGAGGCAGCTCAAAGGAGAGAGCACATGATAGGAGAAGACAGCACTGAAGGAGAGTGCGCTGGGTTAGTGTACACTGGGGGAGAGAGAGTGCACAAGAGGAGACAGGTCAAAGGAGAAAGCACAGAGGGGAGAAGACATGGTGGAGAGACACCACCACACCCAGTGCCACAAAGCCCCCCCCATCGTGATGTCACCGCCCTCCCTTGGGCCCACATTTAGCAGCCTATTTTAATGACTAAATACATCCTTCATGACAATAATGAAAAATTGTTTAGTGACATAAAGGAACGTAAAAAAGCTCAAGGTTATGACCTCAAAATTCACCAAATCTCAATCAAGTCGAGCATTTTTGGGATGTGCGGGGTAAGCAATGAGCGAAGGAGGCGGCACCTCATAACTTGAAGAACCTAAAAGATCTAATACCTACATCATGGTGCCAGATACCACAGGACTTCTTTGGATAAACTGTGGAGTTCATGTCTCACCATGTCAATATTAAACAGGTGGTTTTAATGTTATGGCTAATCAGTATATGCCGTTCCGTGTTGTATTGTACCCAACTATTAGTTGAAAAACTGGAACTGATCTAAATGTTTGACTACTAAAAGGTTTTTACTACAATAAAAAAAATGTTTTTTTTACATGCAAACTCAATAGTTAGCTATAGAATAATGGTGCTTTCAGACATGCCAACCTCACCTAGTAATGAGTGCTGACCGGAAATGTACAAGTTAATTGCCGCTCTCTGACTGGACCGTCCACACAGGCCAATGAGTACAGACAGGAACAGAATGGTTGTTATATGATCATTCAGTCCTCACACAACAAATCGGTGGCATTTCTCCTGTTTACACAGAGTGATGCACTGCCAATAATTAAACATTTTTAAAGGGAATCTGTCAGTAGGTTTGTGTTACCCCTTCTGAGAGCAGCATAATGTAGGAAAACTTAGTCACTTATTTACTGGGTGGAGTAATTTTGACAAAATCATGGCTTTAAGAAGTTGCCCGTAGCAAGGCTGAGAATGCCAACACTGCCTGTACCACAGCTCTTTGTGAATGTTGTCTATAGACCGTGAGCTGCTTATCAGTGGAGAGGTCATGGTTGGACCAAGGCTCATGTGACGCTGCAGTTCTGGCATGGATAATCATCTGATGTTAAAACCTTCATTGTAAGTGAGTAAAAATACACAGCCTAATAAGTGACACATCATTGAAATCTGTGTTTCAGTGCCTATGTCTGCAGATTATATAGTAAAAACCTGTTAACAGATTCCATTTAAGCCGCCTGAATAATCCATTTACCTGACAAATAAGCATTTTGCTTGCTCATCATGTGATTGTTGGCAAATTTACTTGGGCCATTAACTGGGAACGAGTGTTCCAGCAAATGTCCAACGATCCTCGACCCCTCTAAATTCAGTGTGTAAGGCTAGGGTCAGATCCGCGCCATGCATCCACTAAATGCAAACGTTATTTTCATATGCAGATGTGTAAAAACGCATGCGTTAACACACCCATAGACTCCAAATGCAAAAAACGCATTGCTAAAGTGCAATGCGTTTGGCACTATGCGTTTTTTGTAGCGCACATAAAAAAGTGGGCTGCAGCATTTTTGGGCCTGTTATGGAAAACGTATGGTTTTTTAACATGGGAGTCTATGGGAAACGCATGCGTTAAAAGTGAACACACGTCGTGGAAATGGCAAGGGAAAAAATGCATCCCTCAAATGGATGCAACATCCCAAATGTGACCCTAGCCTAAAGGCCCCATTACACGGTGCGATATGGCAGCGATCCGACCAACGATGTGGATCGCTGCCAACATCATGAACTGATCGCTGGTAAGCTGTCACACAGCAGACTCACCAGTGACCAGCTACCTCATGAAAACGAATAAAATATTCTTTCCACGATGTCTAGCTCCCGCTGCCAGGCTGTGTTAAGCGGGAGCAGGCTGGTAACTATGATAAACAGCAGGTATCTAGGCAGCGCCTAGTTACCCAATGTATATCCTGGTTATCAGCCATCTCCGCTTACTGGCTGGTATCCAAGGTACACACCGGGTAACTAGGGACAGCGCTGTAACTAGGTGCTGGTCACTGCCTAGATACCCGCTGTTTACCATGGTTACCAGCTCCCAAGCACTTGCTGTGCATCGCTGGGAGCACGTCCATCGTTGGTCTCCCACTGTCACATGCGCCGATGCTGGGGGCCCAGCGGGAGACCGATAGGTTTATGGACAAGACCATAAATCTACGATCAATGATCAACAACTCATTGTTGATCGTTGATACGTGTCACACACAATGATGTCGTTTCGACATTGCTGCAACGTCACCAAACCAGTGATGTTGCAGCGATATCATTCACGATATCAGTGTGTGTAACAGGCACTTAAGGCCAAGCTCAGTGTGTAAGGTCAAATTATAGAGTGTTTGTTTTGTTGGAGTTTTCTTTTTGATATTCTGAAAGACTGAGGCCGCTCCTGTTTTTTTGGCTCAACAAATGCGAATATGTATGTTCGAGACACAACTTCCAGAACAAGCTCTTCATGATTTCTCTTTTCTCAGCCTTTTGCTTTGTGAAATATGACATTTTATTCCAATTCTTTCTTGCTGAATATCAGAATATTTCATGCCAGATTAACATTGCTGTTCTGTTTGGTCAAAAATGACCGAAATTGAAGTTTTTAACTTCATTTTTCATTTGTTTATGAACAATCATGTTCGCATACAGTATAATAATGCAACAAGTATTCAAATAAAACACTTACATTAGATAAAAGTCAAGACTTTAATAATGTCCGGAACATTATAAGTGTATAGTAGACCCGAAGAGAACAGCAGGGTTACATGAAACATTTTCTTAGGAGGTGATTAGCGTTGAGCTGGTATAAATAAGAAGTACAAAATGAACCTTTAGTAACATCCGCCATGCACATCAGATGGCTGTTGACTGAACAATTAGTTCTCCCAATTGTTCATCCGGCAGCCATCTCGGCCACTTGTTTGGCTGAGCGTTCTGATGTTCTCTGTGTGACAGCTGTCATCAGACATGTCTGGCAGTGGTTTATCTCCGGGAGTACAAAGCGATCTGCAATCCAAAATTGGACATCTTGTATCATTATTTTCCCAGCAATACATTGTCCGGCTTCCACCATACACGTTAGATTAGACCATCAGCCATACTCGCTTATCCTGGCAGTTTGGATGACTTTAGTCTAATGTGTAGATTTGGCATACACAGTCACTTTGAGTTAACATTTTCCTGTACTCTC
Organism: Allobates femoralis; assembly: GCA_033576535.1. NCBI lineage: Eukaryota > Metazoa > Chordata > Amphibia > Anura > Aromobatidae > Allobates > Allobates femoralis. Next base: position 122,258,213 of record JARQOC010000004.1, on the reverse strand, counting down.
GTAGTTTCAGCTGTAAAGACCTGTAAGTAATGGTATGCAGTTTACTGACCTTGTTTAAGACCTAAATTGTATTATGTGTGTGTTTTGCGGTGGCTGGTTACCAGGCCTGGCACTAAACTACACATTCTATTCAGATTTGATGCCAAGAGTGGATTTTGCCCTGGATCTCATTCAGCTGGTGATTTCATTTCTGTTGGTTCAGATCCAGTGGAACAGCTGGGAGAGACTTCATGCAATGTCTTGGCTAGCTCACTGTGCCATTGCCAATGTTCTCACTTGGAAAATGCCCGTTGGAGATCTGGTGGAATCTCTTTAAAACATTTGAAAATGTTGCTTGTTTAATTTTTCTTGATGAAATTATCTTGAAATGTGACTACTATCAAGTATGTACACTCATTTGTCGACTCAGTGGCTTACTGTAATTACATAGAATGAATAAATGGGGCACAATGTTTCTGCTTGTTTCATACAAAATCTTAAGCCTTCCTATAAATAAAATGGTATTTTGTGATGACAATTGCTTTGTATAAAAAGCTATTAAAGTTTTTTTATTCCAGATATCTTCAATTGTCTGCTTTACCAATACTTTTCTAAAAAAGAGTTCCATCAGGTTCCCTGTTCTTATTATGGACATTTTAGAGGGAAATTCCTCTGTGAGTAAGGCTACATTCACACGTATTTTTGGTCAGTATTTTACATCAGTATTTGTAGCCAAAACCAGGAGTGGGTGATAAATACAGATGGTGACGTGTTTCTATTAGTACTTTTCCTCTGATTGTTCCACTCCTGATTTTGGCTTACAAAAACTGACCAAAACTGAACATATGAACATAGTCTTAGAACTGTGAGCTGTATATGGACGACATGTAATACTATATTTCCTATAAAAAAGCTGACGACGAGAACGTTTACCACACCACTGTTTGCACCTTTTGCACATTAGTGGTTTTGCATTTCAACTTGCAGTGTTGACTTCAAAGGGATGGTCCAACTAGAACAAAATATCTTTAAGAGGACCTGTCACCCCTCTGGTGCTTTCCTAACTGAAAGCAGCCCTGAATGCAGCGTGTCTGCTGCATTCAGGGAAGAGGTCCTCCGTGTCTTTAACCCCCCTATAAGTTGTACAAAACACTTTAGAAAGTGTACAGACAAGGAGTCCGGAAGGACTTACTCAGTATGAGAGTCATTGCTGTTTCTTGGTATCCTCCCCGCCTCAAGCCCTCTCCATGCCGCCTCCAGCCCTCTCTGTGCCACCTCCAACCCCCTCAGTAATGCCTCCTTTATGTGTCTCCCCTCCTCGGCCGCTCAATGCTCCTCTGCGTCTGAAGTCACGTAGACGCAGAGCGAGCAATAAGCGGGAACGGTCCCGGCAGCTGAAATGCCTCCTGCCGGTGATGTCAGCGCCGGAGCCTGCCCTGCTCCAGATTATGTATGTACAGCAGGGTGGGCTCTGGTGCTGAAGTCACCGGCAGGAGGCATTTCAGCTGCTGGGACCGTTCCCGCCCAGTGCTCGCTCTGCACCTGCATGACTTCAGATGCAGAGGAGCATTGAGCAGCCGAGGAGGAGAGACACATAAAGGAGGCAGAACAGAAAGGGCTGGAGGTAGCACAGAGGGGGCTTGAGGTGGCACAGAGGGGGCTTGAGGTGGCACAGAGAGGGCTGGAGGCGGGGAGGACACCAGGGAGCAGCGATGACTCCATACTGAGTAAGTCCCTCCAGACTCATTATCTGTACACTTTCTAAAGTGTTTTGTACAACTTATAGGGAGGCTAGAGACATGGGGGACCCCTTCCCTGAATGCAGCAGACATGCTGCATTCAGGGGTGCTTTCAGTTTGAAAAGCACAGGGGGTGACAGGTCCTCTTTAAGATGTGTTTAAAATTCAAATGCACTAGAAAACTATCATCATCAAATGTTCACTGATGTTCCACATCAGACCCAGCTCCTAGCAGTTTTATATTCCTGAAAGAGCTTTCTGTGTTGGCTCATTAGTTTCATGTCTAAAGGCGGCTGACTGGCTCATTTTAATAGTATATTCAAGAATCCCAAGGTCCCTCGGGATTCTTGAATATTCTACTGTTCTGGGGCCTAGTTGGAGGCTAAACTGAGCAAGCACAGAATTTATCAATGGTGCATGGGAGATGGGACACTTGCTAATGGTAATAGTTAAAGGGACTCTGTCAGGTCATTTTTCAGTATGATGCTAATAATAACCTTGAGTACTGCCAGGGCACACCTTTCTGAATATGTAAAAATCATTACTGTACTCCCTATAGTTCTCTTGCTATAAGCACCTGCACACCCAGCAGGCAGCTGTAAAAGTAATTGTCATGAATTCTCTGAGTCACATGTAAATGTTATTTAAATAACCACACCTATCCAAGCTGTTATCTGTCCCTCCCCTCTGTGATTGAAGTTACACTGAATCTCTGGCCTCTGCAGGCTGCTGGGGAGGGGTTTGAGAGGGGGAAGTGTTTTATGCTACATCTCTTGTAGTAACATCACTACAGTCTGTGTTATCTGTAAAGGATCTCCGTTTATATGAACATTGGTTTTCCTGCATACATGTAATATGCGTATCTGCTGAGCAAATGATCAAATGTTCATATAAACACAAATATCTCTGAGCAGACACTACACACATGCCTCAGATACACACAATGAAGATCTTAGAGCTGCATCTGCTAAGAGCAGACACCTCCTCCCCCATCCTTTCACCCCTGTCTGCAATGAGTCCCTGCACCTAGAGAGCCAACCACAGTCACACAGCATACAGACCAGGAGAGGGCAGGGCAGTACAGTGATGCATAAATATTCATTCCTTGGGGAGTGAGAACAGGAAAGAAAAAACGATCATACTGCCCAAAATATCAAAAAAGTGCAAAAACTTTATTTCAGATGTGCATAACAATTATTACAGTTTATAAAATCAGTATATGATGAAAGATAGTTTTTCAGTCCATAGTCCCAGCATGATTATAAAAAATATCACATCACACAAGTATAGATATATTACATTTAGACTGTTAAAGAAGCAAAAAAGAGGAATAATACATTGGGTGCCAGAGCAGTATATCTAGACTAATCTCAATAATTGGTTTTGATAAATTATAGTGAACACCGTATATCCATATAATGTTTTTACTTTATATACTGCTCACAATTGTGAGTGCCTGATTATCAATAAGGAACAGCAGTCACTAGTAAATTAGATCAAGGAAGGACCCTGCTCAATGATTGAGTACCAACAGGTATGGCACCTAGGAGCTATTAACGGCTATAAACAGCTAAGAGTGGGTGATTCCAGGAAGCAAGATTACAACACTAGCATTAGGGTCAATGCATAACGTAATAGTGCATGAGGTTAAAGAAAACATTTACTCGGAATGTCAGCGGTCAAGCGGCAGTGTGAGGGGATTCGGAGAGGCCCATGGCGCGTGTAATTAGTTCCCGGCCTCTCCGAATCCCCTCGCCCTGGGCGCCCCAGGGTAAACACGAACACCCTGTGCCAACAACCACTCCTGAGGAACCCACTATTACATCTATGGTGGGGGAAACGCGTCGGGTGAAGACGAAGTGCGATAACATCAGGATAAGCTAAGTGATACCCTAATCTATTCTGTGGGGCATTGGTAGCCCTGCCTGTGAGTGACCCTAGCGGTTTTGGTACATCTGACTTCCTCAGGGCTTGAACTGTATATCACTAATGTGACATGTTATTATGTGTGTGATGGGTGAGATATAAGGTTAAGGTGAGGCAATACTGTTTTCTATTTTTTTTTGTACTGAGCAATTGCTGGGTTTACTGCTAGTACATTTGTATTGGTATGGGAATTGAGGTATTTAATAACGGTACTGTATGATATCTGACACCTCCATCATCCTTGGATAGGAAGGAATTATCTCTCCAAACCACTTTTTCATGTCCGTTAGGTGATCGTATTTTTGAGGTCACTAAGTTAAAGGGATAGACCCTTAACTCTGAGGATTGTCTCTTTTTTTGTGATACCTTTCAGCATAGATGTATGACATTTATTCCTTAGCTTTAAGGAGGTATAGTGTACCAATGGGCCTGCACCCTTAGACATTAGCTAAGGGTTAGTAGGGACAGCTGCCATGGTACGGGGACACCATCTAGGGTTTTTTTTGTATGTGTATAAAACTCCGTTGTCAGGCAGGGTGAGTGAGGGTGAGGATAGGGTTGGGCCACGTGTGCCCAAAAACCCCATTGACACACCTTCCCCCCCCTCCCCTTGAGAAAGTCAGCTGCACACCTTGATTGGAACTATAGTTTCCTCTTTTTTAATATTTATCATTAAAAGTTATATTTTAGCAGTAATTCCTTGGACACACATACATACTCAATCATTGAGCAGGGTCTTTCCTTGATCTAATTTACTAGTGACTGCTGTTCCTTATTGATAAGCAGGCACTCACAATTGTGAGCAGTATATAAAGTAAAAACATTATATGGATATACGGTGTTCACTATAATTTATCAAAACCAATTATTGAGATTGGTCTAGATTATACTGCTCTGGCACCCAATGTATTTTTCCTCTTTTTTGCTTCTTTAACAGTCTAAATGTAATATAGCTATAGTGCTTGGAATATTAATATTTATATAGGATATTCTTTATAGAATATTATTGTACTAGATCAACATAGCAGTGATTTACTCTATTAAATATTTACCATATATATGGTGGATTATACTGATTTGATTCTGCCTTTTTGAGATCAGTACGCGGTCTGGTATACAATTATACACGTGTGATGTGATATTTTTTATAATCATGCTGGGACTATGGACTGGAAAACTATCTTTCATCACATACTGATTTTATAAACTGTAATAATTGTTATGCACATCTGAAATAAAGTTTTTGCACTTTTTTGACATTTTGGGCAGTATGATCGTTTTTTCATTCCTGTTCTCATGCCTATTTGACGATTTGCCCTTTATTTAAGTCCAACACTTCCACCATGACAGATATACATGGGTATATTATAAATGATGTCTAGGTGTAGTATTTTGTTGTATATGCCTTTATTCCTTGGTGAGTGTGCAGCAGAGAAGCAAGTGATCATTCACTGTGATTGACAGATGGAATGAATCTTTTATTTTGAAGTTTACACAGAATAAGAGGGGAGCATAAATAATAGAAATACATGACTAGAGAGAGATTAGAGAAAGGAATAAGAAAATGATATCAGTTACATATGGATTTTTGACCTGACAGATTCCCCTTAAAGGGGTTGTGCAATGAACAATTGTACAATTTGTTAATAGATCTTACAATAAAAATAAGCTCCACAATTGGATGTGCTAAAATAAAATGTTCCTGTACTGAGATTCCTATAAATGCACCCTTGTGTAATGCTTGTGTCCGACCATGCAGGAACACGTCAGATATACCACAACTCCTGGGCAGGGGAGGAAGTGAATGAGTATACAGAGATTACAGCCGGGGATCACAGCTGATTCTTTCTGTAATGAAAAACATTTCATTGTCTGTTTAAAAACTTGCTTTACATTCCAGAAACAATCACCAGTGATCACAGCTATAATGTCTGAATACTCTTTATCACTTCCTCCCCTGCCCTGGAGCTGTGGTATATCCGACCTGTTCCTGCATAGTCGGACACATATTTATAAGAATGTCTCAGGACAGGAACATATTTTTTTAATATCTAATTGTGGAACTTATTTTTATTTTAAGATCTATTAATTAAACTGTACAATTAATTAAGGCACAACCACCCCTTTAATCAACCCCTTCTCAGTCACCAATGATCCATGGACAGAGAAGGGGGCTGGCTTAGCATTTAAAATGCATTAGTCACCTGACCCCATTCATACACCTTTCCTGTTTTGCAGTACCAGCACTGACCGTGGGTATTGGTTATAATAGATTGCAAGTATTTGTTATTTTTCTAGTTGGAGAACTCTTTGACGTTTGGCATGTGGGGCCAGTTTTATACCTTAGCAGAAGAAGGCCCTGCTGTTGTAATATGGATATGAATTCATACAGATATAATAGAAGTCATTTGATAATTTTCTGCATTTTAATTCCTTTTAAAGGGATCCTGTCACCCCCAAAACACCTGTAAACCTATTAAAAGCTGTCCCTACAGCATAGTAACACTTTCCCTACACTCCTTTTACCTCCTAAATGCAGCAAGTGACATTGAAGAAAAACGTTATTATAGTACCTCATTACTGATGATAATGAGTGACTATGCTATTCATAGTCACTCATCCAGGCTGCCCCTCTTCTTCATATCACGCCTGAATAGGCGTGATCTTCCTCATGGATTCAAATTGCCGCCTCCCGGCGCGCCTCCGATCTCTCCCATTGCGTGCAGGCTTCAGTGTGGGGCTGTATGACGCGATCCGCGTCATACCCGGCGCCGGGTGACGTATTTACACCGGCGCCGCCCTGTCAGCTTCAAAATGCGTACTGCGCATGCGCATGGGCATGCGCAGTGCGCATTTTGAAGCTGACAGCGCGGCGCCGGTGTAAATACGTCACCCGGCGCCGGGTATGACGCGTATCGCGTCATACAGCCCCACACTGAAGCCTGCACGCAATGGGAGAGATCGGAGGCGCGCAGGGAGGCGGCAATTTGAATCCATGAGGAAGATCACGCCTATTCAGGCGTGATATGATGAAGAGGGGCAGCCTGGATGAGTGACTATGAATAGCATAGTCACTCATTATCATCACTAATGAGGTACTATTATAACGTTTTTCTTCAATGTCACTTGCTGCATTTAGGAGGTAAAAGGAGTGTAGGGAAAGTGTTACTATGCTGTAGGGACAGCTTTTAATAGGTTTACAGGTGTTTTGGGGGTGACAGGATCCCTTTAAGAGGTACATATTACTATAACACTGACTTTATGCTCTACGTCAGAAAGGTGCAGCCATCATTCCTCCTGTCTGTAGTTGGCACAGTGCGGCACTGGAATCTCTCTCCATTCCAACAGCGTACTACTGCCAACAACAATATGATAAACAGCAGCTCAGTGTCTGCGCTCCCAGAAGATGGAGAAAGAGTAACAATGAGGCTTTATGCTGGAGCAAGGACACCGATTCATACCAGAGGCTCAGCAGAAAAAGTTTCATTTTTGTGAACACGGCATTAGAATGTAACTATTACGTGTTCTATCACTGGATGTATCATCGATTTTTTTTTTTGCTTTCATACTGTGTGACATTGGCATCTTATAGACCACTAGGAGGTGCGCTCAAAGGGTTTACTACATTTAGAAAACTCATGTTCCACTATTAGACCAGGGTCACATAACAGTATAAAAAAACAGTCGAATTTTCATCCAGAAAAACGGGACGATTGTTTTTTCACTTATCATCCATATACAATCTATTATTTTTACAGAAGCAGCTTTTAATCACTTACAGGACCATGTACAGTTTCCTCTGTCATAGTCACAAGTGGGTCGTGTCCGACTGAGATCTTTGCGGTATCTGGGATTATAAAGTCTTGGTGAATAAATAGCAGATCGCAAATCCTTTTAGGATTTCACTCGGCAATTAACATGAGTGGAACAGATTTGTTTCCATTTGGTGTTAAAGGGGTTAGGAGTTCTTTTTTGATCCTGCCGGGATTACATTTAGCTCTAAGCTGCTCCATATTCTCTCCCATGTGCCAGTTATAGTTATTCTATGCTGACCTCCCAGGAGAAGCTGTCCTTGTGGAAGCTATAGAGTTTCATTTGTTGTTTTTGTTCTGTTTGTCTTTCTACCAGTGTTGTCTTATTCTACTAGTAAAACTAGTGCCTTGCTGCCCTATTCACTAGTCAGGGCTAGACCAGGGTCAGCCAGAGCTTAGCCATGTGATCGCACACAGGGTGAAGGACCCATCTAGGGACGATAGGTAAAGTGATAAAATGAGCGATATCTAAGGTAGGTAGGGAAAAATACAAGACCCCACACATATCACCGTGTCACAGCATTGCTAATGGATGTAAAGCGCTGTAGAATTATTGGTGTTATATAGGTGAATACATATTTTTATATACTGTAATGTGTAACCTGATGCTTCACTGTTCTGCTAGTCCATCTTGTTTTGAGCATGATGGATTTGAGCTGATTTTCAGAGTGAATGTTGAGTTTAGGAGGCAGGGGGATGTGAAGAAGTGACTGATAAGAGGGCAAGAAAGTAGATCTCTGTGATAAGATATATCATAAGGTTTTTTTTAGTTACTTGTACTATTGATGCATACATAGTTTGTCAAAAGTACAGTTCCCGTTAATGCAAGAGGTAATACTGCTGCAATAGGAAGTGGTTAGCAGTGATGTTTTGGGCTCTTACACTTCCGTTAGGCTACGAGAATAAAAAGGATGAAAGAAAATAGTAACTTTACAATTTTTCAAACATGGGGAGTATATGAATATATATATCTCCTGTATGACAGGTTAAAGCCAGCAAGTGATCGTGTGCTTTGCCTTAGATCATTAAATAGTATGCCACTGATGACACTCATATAACTTTCACGTTAAGCCGAGACACATTGTTAAACATTTATAGCAACGTCCTGACTATTATTATTGTTAATAGCCACAGATATTAACTAACCACGAATGTCGTCATGCCAAGCCCTGCCTCCAGTAGATGAGTATGTATGTCAGCTGAAAATAAGGGCTAAGAGCACATCAGCTACTCTGACGTAGATCTGTAGTCCAACTGGAAGTCAGAAGTGTAGAAAAAAGTTAATCTCCGACATCTACAGAGACTCATGACAAAACTACACAGAGTACCGATAGCGGTGAACCTTGGAGTAATAAAGAAAAAATCTTAAAAAATGACACACCAAATAATCTATGGGCCAGAATTGGCGACTAGATGATATTTCAATGTCAAATTCAATGGTTAATTATATAACACCAGCCATTTTCTTTACAGCAAAGAGAGACAGAAGTTCCAGTGCTTACAAGAACTTACTTAGGAGGCTGAAGTACATAGTAATGTACAGTATAATCATAAAACATCTTAAAAAGTGTAATATCAGCTTTTAGCCAGGTTCTTATGCGCATATTTTATGGATTGTATTTAGACTGGTATATAAGTACTGGGCAAACCTGGCATGTAAACACCAAGAACCGCAAAACTGTGCAACTTTCCAAGCTGTTTACAACAATATTCAGGTGCAAAAGCTTTAATGAATCGGGGCCATAGTCTGTAAGTTCAGACCAAGAGACTTGTCATCAAACCAGGTAGTCTGGTCCATATACAGTAAATACCAAAACATATGGTAATGTGAACCTGGCCTCAGGGGCTCCTGTACACAATATTCTTTTCTGGTGTTGTTAAACACATTAAACCCTTCACAACATTTGAAGTACCTATAAATCGTTGTCAGAAAGGGGTTCCCGAACAATGATGTATAGATACGTCCTAGTGATTGTGCTGACACAGAAGCTGTGCCTACACAAATACAGCCGGGTGCTCGGCGTAAGTGATAGCCGAGCTCTGGCACCACCCCTGAGGTTCCCTGAGGAAGGAGCTCGGTATGTGGCTCTGAAACGCGTTGGAAAATAAACCAAGTCATCACTTTGATCCAGACATCCCTTTGTTTCTGGTTTTCTGTATCCATTTGGCAGCAGCGCGGACTTTGAGGTACTTTGTCCAGAAGATTGACTGGCACCACCCCTGGCTGTTTAACCTCCTAAATGCTGCGATCAATACTGATGGCAGCATTTAGGAGCCTGGAAAAAGAAGGGAGTTCCTTCTCAAACGTGACTGGCACCCACAACGTAATCATTGCCATGGCAATACAAAGTCAAATAGTGATCCCCGGCTCTATTAGCTTTGGTGGCTTATAGACCATGCCAAGAGCATGACCTAAAAGACATTCTACCAGTGTAACACTGACAGGTGAAATGTATTGCAGTGCATTACACCAGTGTTCAGAGTTATAAAAGTTAATGTCACTTATAGGGGCTAAGTAAAAAAGTGAAACATTTTTATTTTTTTTTTAAATTACAAAATTAAGAGCTAAAAATGTAAAAAAAATTATTATAACAACAAATATATATAATTATGTAAAAAACTAAATAAATGGAAAAAATGCACATATTTGATTTTGCTGGATCCGAAATGACTTGATGTATAGATCTGTCACACTATTTAACCCATTTTGTAAACACTGAAAAAATAAACTATTTTATCATCATACTGGTGAAAAAAAGGTGAATAAAATGCGATCGAAAACTTGCATGTAGGTACAAACGGTATCTCTGAAAACATCATTTCGTCCTCCAAAAACATGATTCCAGTCATCTGCGTTAGCGAACTAATAGAAAAGGTATAGCTCTTCGAATAGAGCAATTCTAAACCAATTATTTTTACTATAAAATTGTTTTGATCATCTAAAAGGGTGCAAAACATTAAGAGTACCGTTACACGTTGCGATATCGCATGCAACATCGACCAAAAGTCACGTGGTTTGGTCGTTGAGGTTGATATCATTTGTGCGTTGTGTCGTGTAACAGGGCAATGCGACTGCAATAAATCTCAGGGATGACATCGCAATGAGATTGTGCATGCTCTTTAACCGTGCAATGTTGCATATGCGATCTGGCATGATCATGCAGTGTGATGCAACTATGATGTTGTTTGCGATTTCACAGGTTGCACAACCAAGGCCGTAGGCGTGCCTGTGGGTTGTGTTTTCCGCGCCCCATCTACGTCGATTGGTGGCTAGTATTGTATGCCGATTGGATGGCCCTTGTAAAGGAGCCATCTTTGATTATGTGTGCGTACACCACTACATTCATTCACTTCTGCATCTCCTCAATGTTGTGAAAATGCGTGTATCCAAGGCGAATCATTGTCAAACACCTACTTTACTATCAGGATGATGTTTAGGCGCCTATTGACAACGCTAGAAACATAGTGTCACAAACAACAGTGTATGTACTGGCCAAAAGTGCCATGTCAGTATGTGAAGCCCTCATTAATGCTAGCTGCAATCTTCCATCCCACATGTCGCACATATATGAAAATGTAAAGACATGTCTATCCACTTATTGCAATAATTGCCCAGATATGTGTGCCCATGTCCGACGCCTGAGCGTTGCGGTCTTAAATTTTATGTGACGCCTCGGCGTTTACTGTGGTCACCCACTATGTGCGGGAGACTCCTTTGCGGACGTACAAGAATCCTCAGCGTCAATACTCTGCGCCATGACATCAGTACGTCGTTTTACGGCGGGTCCTGCCTTCTAGGTGCTTTACAGTCCCCTGCCTAAAGATGGCTGCCGCACAGCGCTCTGCGGTTGCCAGCACACTGTATGGTGTGTGTGTGTTTCCCTGTCCAGATTGCTGCATGTAGACATGGGTATGTGTACACACACATGGTCACTTCTATAGTGTCCGATTGAGACATATGTACATATCTGTAAACACATACATACATATATGCACACACATAGTTGGGAAATGCTATGTAATGTGCATAGACATGTCCATACTTCCTGTGTGTAGCTTACCAACTTCTACAGTAGACGTTACACAATGTCCATACATTTTTGCAAAACACACTGCACTACACTAGCGTTCCTGTCTGCCAGTTTGGCGATGCCGCAGTGTGTTGCTGGAGCTGCTACACATCACATATGACATCAGTTTCAAGATGAATGGGCAATAGCATCCATATCGCCACCATGTTGTCTTAGATGGCTGACCAATGGTAACGCTCTTTTACTGTCCAATCGGAGTGTTCTGGGCTCTGTTAAGTTAACTCCTATGTCCTAAGCTGGGTCAAAAGTACGCCCACATTGCTGATGTGGTTGTGCTGTGTGACGGTGCAACTATGATCTCCAAAATCGGCTGGCCAATTTGGCAGCTGACTTCCGGGACGCCGATGTGATTGCTACGTGTAACATCTACTATGTGATCTTGGACAAGTGCCAAAAACGTGCGTGCTCCCGTGAAGTTGCATGCAATATCGGAACGATATTGCGACGTGTAACGGTACCTTAAAAGAAAATTATATAAATGTCGTTATCGCTGTAACCATACTGACCCAAAGACTAAAGCTGTCTTAGGCCGGCTTCACATTGTGGTTTGATCAGGTCGGGGGCTGTCCGGTGTGAACTGGACAGCCCTGGACCTGATTTGCAAACAGAACCGGAGGGCAAACATGCCCTCCGGTCCAGTTTGCAGCCGGATTCCTCTGATTGCAGCCGCAGCTGCTGAAATTTCAAGATTTCTAGTGTGGTCCTGAAATCTCTGCAGGGGACAGCTCAATGTGCTGAAGTTTAGCAGCGCTCGCTGCTAAATTCCAGCACCCGGTGTCCGGCTACCGGATCCGATTTTATGTCGGATCTGGGGAGATCCAGCGCCATAGACCCCCATGTTAGGGGGCGCCAGATCTGGGAGGATCCGATTTTGTCCAATTTTTTTCCCGGACACACAAACGTTGCTTGAAAAATCCGAATTGTCCTGGATCTTCCCGGACAGATAGAAACCGGATGGCACATAGCTGTCATCTGGCTCCATCTAGCCTGAAAATGATACCAATAAAAGCTTTAATTCATCCTGCAAACAACAAGCCTTCACATGATTCTGTAGCAGAAATATAGAAAAATTATAGTCCTCTAAGTATGGTGATGTTAAATCATATTTTCATAAAGAAAAGTGCTTTTTAGTGTGTTATAGTAGCCAAACATAAAAACCTGATATAAATCTGATATCACTGTTATCGCACTGAGACAAAAAATAAAGCTGCCTAATCATTTACGCTTGGTGAATGGTGTAAAAATTAATATAACCAATTCTTGACCTGCTGTTGATTTGTTCATTCTTCCTCTCAAAGATCACAGTAAAGGTCACGTTACACACACAGATATCTGTGACCAACTTCTGAACAGATCTCTGGTTGCAGTGAAATCATGGACACATTGCTCCATTTTGTGGCTGTGTACAATCGAGCAATGTGTCCATGATTTCACTGCAACCAGAGATCTGTTCAGAAGTTGGTCACAGATATCTGTGTGTGTAACGTGGCCTTAAGGCTCGGCTCACATGTGCCCGGCACTCTACATACAGCAATTACCTTGTGGTTTCACTGATATATTTAGACAATGCCCCTGATGGAACATTCCATATAATGAGACAGAGGTAGTCATTTAGGACTCTCTCCGGACTATAATCTGGCAGTGTCTATCTTTTTAAGGGCCGCTTCACACTGCGGCATGATCCGGTCCGGTTCTGTCCGGGATGACCCAGACAGCCTAATATGCTTTTATGCCCTCCGGTCCGGTGTGCAGCGCACGCAGCTGCAGCCGCTGACAGGTCAGGACCGCGGCGCCCGCGGTCCTGACTTATCAGCAGCGGGAACTGCGTGCGCTGCACACCGGACCGGAGGGCATAATAGCCCCCTAGTCCTGTGTGCAGATCCGGTCCGCGGCTGTCTTGGTCATCCCGGACAGACCCGGACCGGATCACGCCGCAGTGCGAAGCGGCCCTAAAGGTAACCAAGCTGTGTGTGAATGTAGCCTTATGCATGCTTAAAGGGAACCAAGTGCCAGTATTTAACAACTTGTAAATCAGTGCAGCATGTCATCAATATTTGTTTTTTTTTTAATTCCTCCCTTGTGGGCTTGTCTTCCTGCTGTAAGCTGAACCCTCTCCCTCTCATCCAGACTCATCCCAGGAGGGGGGTTCAGTTTCAGCTGAAAGACAAGCCCATGGGTGACAAAAAAAAACAACAAATAGTGATGTCATGTTGAACATGTCAATCACATGCTGCACTGATTTACAGGTGGTTAAATCCTGGTGGTTGGTTCCATTTAAGCATGCATAAGGCTACATTCACACACAGCACTTTTGATGCATTTTTTGTGTGCAGTACAGTGCACCTGAGCATCCCAGCAAGGTCAATGGCTTTTCCAGATTTGACATTCAGACAAGTTTTGTGAGGATCCGTATTTTTGCTCAAAAATTTGTGTGGCGTTTTTCTGATCACTTTTTCCATTGAAACCATTATCTATGAGTTAAAAAAATGCAACAGTCTACAACTCAGCAAAAAACAGATCAGAAATGGATCACCTTTTAGGTGATATGTTTTTTTGAAAAGCTGATCCAGTGTGTAGCTGAAAAACGGATCCTCAAAAAATGCATCAAAAATTGCTGTGTGTGAATGTAGACTAAAAGTGCTGTCAGCCACAGCTTTGTGCACCACTGAACAGAGGCCAGACAGAGTTCAGAGTAGAGGGCCTGTTACACGCAGCGATATCGCTAACGATATCGCTGCAACGTCACAGGTTCTGTGACGTTGCAGCGACCTCACAGTGATGTCGCTGGGTGTGACATGCCTCAGCGACCAGCGATGAGCTCACTGATTGCTGCGGAATGGCCAGGACCATTTTTCGGTTGCTGGTCTGCCACTGTCACACATGCATCGGTATGTGTGACAGGGGCAAAGACCAGCGACCTCCAGTGTGCGCCCGAGACCCTGAACGATCCAAGCGACCGTCGGGTGTCGGCGCAGGCAGTACTAGTTGATCGCTGGTGAGATCTGCCTGCCTGACAGCTCACCAGCGATCACATAGCGATGTGGCAGCGATCCCGATTGTTGGTCGGGTCGCTGGCACATCGTTATGTGTAACCCGGCCTTTACTCTGCTGCCTTATTATAGTGAATGTGGTTTTGACCACTTTAAACAGTGCAGTTTTTATCATGGTGTCACTTTTGGGAATTTTCTGTCCCTTCTGGCCTTTCAATCTCACTTGTGATGGTGGGTTTACACGTTGCGATATCGGCGTCCAACTCCGACCAAAAGTCACGTGGTTCGGGAGTTGGACCCGATATCGTTCGCGCGTTGTACGGTTTGAACGTACAATGCTATGCTGGAACGATGCCAAAACGATATCGGGGTTGAATGAGCGTGCTATTCAACCGCCCGATATCGGATGGCCGTTGTAGCCGCATCGTCCCGTGTAACAGCCCAACTACGATGTGTACGCCCACGTCACCCATTCACTCCCATGTTAACTGGTCGTTCCTGGGTTGGGGGGCGTACACATCGTCAGGACGTTGTATCCCGATATCGGGCTGTCTAAACCGGCGATGCGATGGCGGGAAAAGCTCGCTCAAAAAGCGCGCTCCCGCGTCGTTGGCTCCGATATCGGGCCGATATCGGGATGTGTAAACCCACCATAACTCTTTTATCTACCGAATAACAAAAAATGTTTAAATAATTGCGCAGATGCAAAGTAGAAATGTGGTATGTGTTATTTATTAACTAATTGGTGTGGTATACCAGGTTTAAGGGTTTAATGGCATAAAAGGTATTTTCTTTTTGTCACTTTATTGATTTTTTAAAAAAAACATAAACACAAATCATATCGACCAAACTTTACCTCTAAAATTTAGTACAATGTGTCACAAAAAACAACTCCGAATTAGTAGAAAATATTGAAGCGTTCCAGAGTTATTACCACATATAATGACACTGGTAAAGACTGAAACATTTGACCTTGTGTTTGGGGGGCTTGGGGTGAAGGGGTTAAAAAAGGAACAGTTTTAAAAACTAAGGCCACATGCACATATTCAGTATTTGATGAGTTTTTTTACCTCAGGATTTGCAGCCAAAATCAGGAGTGAAGCAATCAGAGTCTATTGGGGCCGTCACACGTGTCAATATCGCATGCACGATCACTGCTGCATGTGACATTGCAGCGATAAATCGCTGGTTGATGGTCGTCAGGTTTTAGAACCTGTTCTAAAATCTGACGACAGTCGCCTGGTGGACACACAGCATCGCTGCATGAGACACCGGGACGAGCGATCAGCCAGCTCCCAGCGCCTCTCAGGAAGTGCTGGGAGCTGGTATCCAAGGTAAACTGCGGGTAACTAGGCAGCGCGTGCTGCCTAGATCAGTGTTTTCCAACTCCAGTCCTCAAGGCACACCAACAGGTCATGTTTTCAGGATTTCCTTATCATTAGACAGATGATGGAATTATCCCCTGTGCAAGTGATTAAATTATCACCTATGCAATCCTAAGGAAATCCTGAAAACATGACCTGTTGGTGTGCCTTGAGGACTGGAGTTGGGAAACACTGGCCTAGATACCCGATGTATACTTTAGTTACCAGCCTTCTCCACTCACCGGCTGGTATCTAAGGTACACAGCGGGTAACTAGGGTCCCTAGTTACCCGCTGTGTACGTTAGATACCAGCTGGTGAGCGGAGAAGGCTGGTGCCTATAAGTGCCCTGCGTTAACGCATGCGTTTCCCATAGGGTCCCATGTTAAAAAAAATGCATGCGTTTTTGGAAATAACCCCTGCGTTTTTTTACAGCACCCAAAAAACGCTGTATGCAGCATTTTTTGGGATGGGGAAAAAAAACGCAAGTGTAGTGAAAAAACGCAGCTACACACAATTGCACCCTGTGTTAACGCATCTGCATTTTTTTTAACAGCTACAAAAACGCAGAGAAGGCCAAAAAAGTTGATATGTGTGAACAAGGCCAAATATGTGCCATGTTTCTGGATTATAACACAGTTATGGCCACTTTACACACACCAACCTATCTGTCCAACTTCTGAACAACTCACTGGTTGCAGTGAAATCATGGACACATTGCTCCATTTTGTGGCTGTGTACAAATGGAGCAATGTGTCCATGATTTCACTGCAACCAGAGATCTGTTCAGAAGTTGGACAGATAAGTTGGTGTGTGTAAAGTGGCCATTAGGCTAGGGTCACACTTGAGCCTTGGATGTGCTAAAAGCTACAGTTTTTCATAATTGCAAATTGTGGAAAACGGTAGTGTTAACGCCTCCATAGGCTCCCATACAAAAAATGCATGGTCAAAAACACTTTTGACGCAATGCGCTTATGGTAAAATACCCAAAAACGTGGTAAGCAACGTTTTTGGTGGTGTTTACAAAAACACATACATTTTTTTAACATGGGACCCTATGGGAAACGCATGCGTTAACAGATGGTACTTAAATGTACCATGCATTAACGCATGTGTTAAAGCTACCGTTAAAATGGCAACAGAAAATAACTGCAACCATTAACGCTGGCGTCAAAAAAACGGCCTCTCAAGTGTCACCCTAGCCTTAGGCTCTAAAAATATATAGGCCCCTTTCACATCTATGCGTCTGCTGCGTTTTGCTTCATTTGCGTTTTCATGCGTTTTTACCGCAAAAAACGCATCAAAACGCATGTGTTTTTGTCCCCAATGATTTTAATGGCAACGCATAAAAAACGCATGCAAAAACGCATGTAAAAACGCATGTGCGTTTGCAAAAACGCAAAACGCATGTGTTTTTGCAAACGCAGCCCAAAGCGTTGTTTGCCACGTTTTGAGCTGCGTTTGCAAAAATGCATGCGTTTTTGCAAACGGACATGCGTTTTTACATGCGTTTTAGCATGCGGATTTCATGCGTTTCCATGAAAGACAATGGGGATAAAAACGCATGTGTTTTGATGCGTTTTTGCGGTAAAAAAGCATGAAAACGCAAATGAAGCAAAACGCAGCAGACGCATAGATGTGAAAGGGGCCATAGTTTTTGACATAGTTTGATGTACAAATAATAGATGTGGATCCAGCAGACAAAGAAGTATAAGGCTATGTGAGCACTGTGTGCTTGACAAAACTGCAGCAAAACCTTCATGCCTATCCTGAAGCCAGCAAAGTCAAGGAGAATTCTCAAGTGTTGTGTACATATTGCTTATTCTTTCCTCGTAGATACAGTGCAGAAAAAATCTATAGCATATGAATTCTTGGGACTTTTTTGCAGTGTCTTTTACCCATTCGGTGCAATGAAGTTATGAAAAAACACTGCAAAAATGTATGTCTTTTTTTGGTGCAGAATTGGTGCATTTTTCTTATAAAAATGCATGGTTAATTAAATGTAGTGAAATGAATTCTGGTGACCAGAAGTGAACAGTTCTCTCTCTCTCAACACTTCAGAATTCTCATTGACTTTGCTGGCTTCAGGATAGTAATGCAGATTTTGGTACAGTTTTGTAAAAAGAAACAAGTGTCATCAAACGCACTGTGTGCACATAACCTTACAATTGATGACTTATTTTATTGTAGCTGTTCACTGGGGCCACACTTGGGAGCCTGTATCCGTCTAATGGATCCGTTAACGGATCAGTTTTTTAAGTTGTAATTTTTGAGACATTGTTACCACAAGCGTTAACGCATATTACTTATATGTCCTATGCGTTAACGCAAGCGTTTTCCATAGACCCCCATGTTAAAAAAAATAGCATGCGTTTTTCACAAAACACCAAAAAACTTTACAGACCCTATTAAAAACGAATTTCTCAAAAACGCAATGTGTTAAACGGATTGCACTTTTGCAATGCGTTTTTTGCATTGAGGTCTATGGGTGCGTTAACGGATGCGTTTTTACACATTTCCACATGTCAACAATGGATCCAGTAGTAGGATTGCAGACGTAAGTGTGGCCCTAGCCTTAGCCATACTAACCATACCAAGAATACCATCACTATGATGCCGCCCAAAAAGAATCATAAAGTGTCCCACAAAATAATCACACAATATATGGAGATTACCCCAAAAAGTACCTCATATTGGCCCTTATTAATATAACAAATTCAATGTAAACCTGGGGTAAAACTATGTGAAATGTCAAAAATGTTTTACAGGGTAGGATTTTTTCTTGTGGAGAGTAGGTCTGACATGCCAGTATGAGGAGACCAAGCATGCACACTCATGATCTGTACTTGCAGATTTTTGGATGCAGCGTCTTGCTGGGATTTATAGAAATCTTGTGTCCACTGTGCTTCTTTGCTGTGCAGCGTGTTTTCAGCTGCAGTGCGGGTTGCCAGGCTTCTGCATCTCAGCAGCATACTCATTTCATGCTTTGGAGTCAGAAGCCATCTCTATCGGGTGCACGCAGGGAGAAGCCGTCCTGCACCCACCACAGATGGTGAGTACAGGGCGGCTGCAGTCTCCCTGCACATCCAGAGGCACTGCGTACAAGATGCACTGCCTCTAGATCGTGAGCACGTACCCTTAAATGCCTGCAATGCAACTCTGGGAAATTACATATGAAAATTGACTGTTCAGAGATTAAAAAGACTTGAATTCTAGTGACATCTATTGAAAGTAGCAACTAAAGGGTACACGTCGCAACATTGCATGCAATTTCACTTGCAACTTACTGGTTGCAGTGAAATCATGGACACATTGATCCATTTTGTTGCAGTGTACAAATGTAACAATGTGTCCATGATTTCACTGCAACAAGTAAGTTGCAAGTGAAATTGCATGCAATGTTGCGACGTGTAATGGGGCCGTCACAAGAGTCAATGTCGTCAGCGATCTCATTGCTGGCGACATTGAAGGCTGATCGCTGGTGAGCTGTCACACAGGCAGACTCACCAGCGATCAGTGGACCAGCGACATCGTAGAAGTGATTTAAATATTGTTTACACAATGTCTTGCTCCCGCTGCCAGGCTGCAGGTAGCGGGAGCAGGCTGGTATCCAAGGTAAACTGTGGGTATCTAGGCAGCACGTGCTGCCTAGATACCCGATGTATACCTTGGTTACCAGCCTTCTCCGCTCATCGGCTGGTATCCAAGGTACACAGCGGGTAACTAGGGTCCCTAGTTACCCGTTGTGTACCTTGGATACCAGCCGGTGAGCGGAGAAGGCTGCTAACCAAGGTATACATTGGGTATCTAAGCAGCATGCATTGCCGAGATACCCGCAGTTTACCTTGGATACCAGCTCCCAGCGCTTGCCGAGAGGCGCTGGGAGCTGGCTTCTCGCTCATCTCCCGGTGTCACACGCAGCGATGCTGCGTGTCCACCGAGCGACCATCGTTAGGTTTTAGAACAGGTTCTAAAACCTGACAACCATCAACCAGCGACTTATCGCTGGTTGAAACGCCCTGTCACACGCTTCAATATCGCTGCAATGTCATGTGCAGCAGCGATATTGCACGCGATATTGACGCGTGTGACATCCCCATAAAGGTACCCTAAGGGTACTGCTTTAAAGATGAGAAAAAAGGAGGCACTCACCATTCGATGCTCTGTATTTTTTAATGTACCTTTTTGCCGGGTTATATTACAGCCAGGAGCCTGGAGTGCGTATAAGGTCAAGAGTCGGTAGTGCGCGGATATATCCTTGGACTTTATTACCCTAAAGGTACCGTTACACGTCGCAACATTGCATGCAATTTCATTTGCAATTTGCTGGTTGCAGTGAAATCATGCACACATTGTTCTATTTGTACACGGCCACAAAATGGAACAATGTGTCCATGATTTCACTGCAACCAGCAAATTGCAAGTGAAATTGCATGCAATGTTGCGACGTGTAACATTACCCTAATGGGGCCGTCACACGCGTCAATGTCATCAGCGATCTGATCGCTGACGACATTGACGTATGATCGCTGGTGAGCTGTCACACAGGCAGACTCACCAGGATCATTGTACCAGCGACATCGTGGAAATGATTTCTATATCGTTTCCACAATGTCTGAGGCTTCTATCCAGGGTAAACTGCGGGTAATAGGCAGCATGCGCTGCTAGATACCTGATGTATACCTTAGTTACCAGCCTTCTCGCTCACCGGCCTAGTTACCCGCTGTGTACCTTAGATACAGTCGGTGAGCGGAGAAGGCTGGTAACCAAGGTATACATCAGGTATCTAGGCAGCGCACGCTGCCTAGTTACCCGCAGTTTACCTGGATACCAGCTCCCAGCGCTTCCTGAGAGCGATGCTGCGTGTCCACCAGGGCGACTGTCGTCAGGTTTTAGAACAGGTTCTAAACCTGGCGACCATCAACCAGCGATTTATCGCTGGTTGATGCGCCCTGTCACACGCATCATATCGCTGCAACGTCACGTGCAGCAGTGATCGTGCACGCGATATTGACGCATGTGACGGCCCATTGAGTCAATATCGATCTGTTTAATGAACTTGCCACATCACTTATATTCTTAGACATATGACTAATTGCCGCTTTACACGTCCGATATTGTTGTCCAACAACGATAAAAAGTCATGTGGTTCGGGTGTTCCGCTGTAAGAGTGTGTAAAATTTACTTCCTAAATAAAAAGGTGGGGGCTGTCAGCTGGGGAGGTTGTCAGGAGACAGGAGGACTTTATGACAGTTTGGGCTGAGGTAAACTGGTCTCCAGAGTGCTGTGAGGAGAGTGGCTGTGGAGAAGTCTGAGCAGATAAAGCTGAGACCGGACACTGATCCACTGGACAGCAGAGCCCCTGGAGGGGACCAAAGACTTATTCCTGCTAAGAACGAGTATACTACTGCCAGGGAGGAGTGCTTTAGAGGAGACGGGTCGGCCATACTGTGAGAGAAAAAGACTGAATCTCTGCTGTGAGACTGCAGGCCTCGGTGTGGTGTTCTAGGTGAACAACTTGGCTCCAAAAGCTACAGAGACTAAGACCCCCTTCAGACAAGAGAACACAATATCCTATTTACTACAGTTGTGTTTATTTATTTTTCATTTTTGGCGCTGAAGACCATTGGAAGTGACTGCGTTAACAGTACTTCCCAGGCCTGTACAGACTGTAACTGACTAAACTTTACTATTAGATAAGGTACCCGGGTATCCAACAGATCAGATATATAAATATATATGTACATATATGTACACTGGGTTTATATGTATTGTATGTATAGAGTTGATAAGATTGTAAATCGGTGTGTTATTTCAGTGATCCTCACTAAACTGCATCCATCTGATTTACACCTGTCCTGCTGCTGTGTGTAGTAAATCGCTTATTTTTCTGTATAGATTTTAGGTAAATTTATTTTTGGCATTGTCTCCTCACACTGAGGAGGAACATTAAGGTAACACACCGACCCCTAGCTTGTGCTGGGTGTATGTAAATAATTTATCTATTTCTGGGAAATAACATATCTGTGCATCTTACTCTAACTTTCCATCTGTTTCCCAAGTAAAAGCAAGTATTTTATGTTGCTTCTGCCTCGTCTCTGTTTCTGTGACTCACTGGATCTAGTACGGACCTCTGGTCATTACACCGCCAATATCGTTCGTGCGTTGTGTGGTGTAAATGAGAAATGCGATGCAAGAACGATGCCAAAACGATATCGGTGGGGAATTGTGCAGGCTCTCCAACTGGCCGATATTGGCTTGACGATCTGGTAGGATCGTGCTGTGTGACAGCGCAACTACGATTTGGAGCACAACTTACCCTTTTCACTCCCATGTTAAATTGTCGTTCCCTGGGTCGCTCGTACATAGCGCAAAGAAGGGGGCGTAGACATTGCAGTTGAGTAGGATGCCGATATCTCCCTGTCTAACATCTCCTATGCGATCTTTAACTAGTGCCAAAAACGTGCGCACTCCCGTGCCATTGTATCCAATATTGGAACGATATCGGGACGTGTAAAGCGGCCATAAGGTTTTCATCCTAAGTCATATTGTGACGCCCTGTCAGGGCGTGGAGTACTCGGTAACTGGGCGGTGGTTGCTTGGGAGGTTACAATCGCGGTGACCTGGCTCTGTGGCCCCGGGCGTGCAAAAGAAAGGTGATTATTTACAAGGGAATAAGTTTGTGACACCACCTGTGGTTATTCTGACCAGCGCTGCTATGGGCCTCTGGGGCCGATGGAATGGCAGCCTGGATGATATTGCTCCCCACAGGTAGAGTGTAGCCCTAGGATTAGTGGTGGTTAAAGTCTATGGAGATGGTGGTGGTGTCTGTGTAGCGGTGCAAGAGGGCGCGAGGAATAACCAGAGGATAACAGGATTGCAGTTCTTTACCATTACTTGCCGATCACTCAGTTCCACCCAGCTGGGTGCTGTGCTCCTCCGTGGTGCAGCCCGGCCAGCTCTCAGATGATGCGGGGCAATTTCACAAAGACACCTTTCATGAGCCTTTCCTGGTCGTTTCCCACGCTGGCTATTCTCCTCTCCTGCCTCGCTTCTTTGTGCAACAGGGTCGCAATCTAGTGGCCATGGGCCCTGTCGGGTGACTTAAGGATATCCCCTGACCCTTCATGGCCACCATTTTGCGGAATGTCCACGGTTGTGGCTGCTGCCCATGCAAGCCAGCAGCCTCTGATTTTGCTAGCTAAGGCTTGCAGTCCTTTCACTAGATCGGAGCTGGTAACCTCTGCGACCTGTCAATCTGCTCAACTCGGGTTGGGCCAGATTTGGGGCACACTGGTGGTTCGTCCACTCCCGTGTCCCCTAGGGCCTCTCTATCCTGCAGGCCTCCTGCCCGGTCGACATCTCTCCCTCGACTGCTCACACCTATGGGTTTTGCTGAAATGCGCTCAGATGTTGCACTTTTCCGTGCTATTTTATGCACGCGCTTTGACTGCAAAAGCGCGTGCGTAAAAAATAGATCTGTCAATTATTTTTGCGCTTTTCTGCATGCTTTTCCATTGCCCACATGTTAAAGGGAACCAACACCCCCAATGACCCCCCCGGACTATTATATTGGTCCCTACACACAGCACATACATGTGCTGCAATGATTTTTGCTAAAAAACCTGTTTTTTAAAACTAAAGATAATGCTTTGAAAGTTTAATCCTAATGGACGATGGGCGGTACTTATCTGGTGCAAAAGCAGAGATGTGCTGCCAATCATCCTCCCGTCTCCCTCGCAGCAGTTATGGCCAGCCTTTGTTCAGCGTCACTGCCTGTGCACGGGCTCGCATGCCGTGCACACGTCATCATCTGCAGCCGGGAAGCGAGCGCGCGCTCTGTCTTCCTGCGCTCGGCTATGGAAGTCAGAGCGCGCGCTCGCTTCCGGCTGTAGATGATGACGTGTGCACGGCATGCGAGCCGTGCACAGGCAGTGACGCTGAACAAAGGCTGGCCATAACTGCTGCGAGGGGAGACGGGAGGATGATTGGCAGCACATCTCTGCTTTTGCACCAGATAAGTACGCCATCCGTCCATTAGGATTAAACTTCAAAAGCATTATCTTTAGTTTTAAAAAACAGGTTTTTTAGCAAAATCATTGCAGCACATGTATGTGCTGTGTGTAGGGACCAATATTAATAGTCGGGGGTCATTGGGGTGGTTGGTTCCCTTTAAATGGGCTCGGGAAAAGCGTGCAGAAAAAAGCGCACAAATACACAATGTGTAAAAGCAGTTGCACTTCTTAACAGCGTTAAAAAGCACAAGTGCAGAAAAAACGCAAAAATGTGCAATGTGTGATTGTAGCCAAAGTCCCCACCAAGGCAGTTTCAACACATTGGTCACCGAGTGTAAAGATTTCCCAAACCACTAAGTGCTATTCATAGATGCTGTGTATGAACCTCTTCACTTGTGTAGGCCAGTTAGGGATTTTGGAGAAATACTATGATCACAGGACAGATGCAAGTGAAGACAAGTTCCTCAAAAAGAAAAGGTTCTGTTATTAAGGAAGGTCACAGGGACATGTCCTATGCTACAGCTATTGCTACATAGCGCAAACATGTCCTTTTACAGTTAATAATCCCAGATGTCATTAGGTTTCTTGCTTTGACCTCTATGTCATCCACTTCTGTATATAGCGCCTCCAATGAGACACAGAAAGGCCATGTCCACACACCTGCGCTCTAAGTATTTAGCGGGTCACCGCTAAATACTTAGATTTTTTCAGAGAAGCGGAGGTGCGTGAGCCCCTGGTTACTCGATGTGTATCGTGGTAACCACTTCACACAGCAGGCTGCCTAGTGCCCGCTTAAGCTGAGCGCACAGGGAAAAGCTGCTAGCACCTCTCCTGCTGCTCCGGCAGACCCCCACACCTCTCCAGCTGCTCCGGAACACTCCCGCATCTCTCTGCTCCGATAATCTTCAATTTGCCAATGAAAAGGTCCTTGGGTGATGTCAGAGTCATGTGATCATTCACATGACTCTGACATCACTGCAGGCCCTGTATTCATTGATCATAGCTGGGAAGAAGAGTAAGAGGGCAGAGAGGGGGCAGTGGGAGCAAAGACAGTGCAGAAGCAAATAGAGGCCAGGCGAAACACGGGGGGGGGCAGAAAAAGAGCTCAGCCCCACTCCATTCTGCCCCACTCCACTCTGCCCCCACTCCACTCTGCCCCTGATCTGCTTCACTCCGTTCTGCCCCTCTACATTCTACCCTTGATCTGCCCCACTCCACTCTGCCCCCACTACATTCTACCCCTGATCTGCTTCACTCCATTCTGCCTCACTCCACTCTGCCCCCAGTCCATTCTGCCCCTGCCCCACTACATTCTACCCCTGATCTGCCTCATTCCACTCTGCCCCGCTCCATTCTGCCTCCGCTCTGCCCCACTCTACTCTGCCCCCACTCCACTCAGCCCTGCTCTGCCCCACTCCACTCTGCCCCTGCTCTGCCCCACTCCATTCTGCCCCTGCTCCACTACATTCTACCCCTGATCTGCCTCACTCCACTTTACCCCACTCCATTCTGCCTCTGCTCTGCCAAATTCCACTCTGCCCCCACTCCACATATACTGTGTTAACCACTGACCCACCGTATAGTGTGCTAACCACTGAGCTACCATATCCTGTGCTAACCACTGACCCACCATATACTGTGCTAACCACTGAGCCAGCATATACTGTGCCAACCACTGACCCACCATATACTGTGCTAACCACTGACCCACCATATACTGTGCTAACCACTGAGCCAGGATATACAGTGCTAACCACTGAGCCAGCATATACAGTGCTAACCACTGAGCCAGCATATACAGTGCTAACCACTGAGCCAGCGTATATTCTGCTAACCACTAACCGACCGTATACTGTTGTAAACACTGAGCCAGCATATACTGTGCTAACCACTGTCCCACCATATACTGTGCTAACCACTGACTCACCATATACAGTGCTAATTACTGAGCCACCGAATACTGTGCTAACCACTGACCCACCATATACTGTGCTAACCACTGACCCACCATATGCTGTGCTAACCACTGACCCACCATATGTGGTGCTAACCACTGACCCACCATATGCTGTGCTAACCACTGACCCACCATATGCTGTGCTAACCACTGAGCCACCATACAATGCTAACCACTGAGCCACCATATACACTGCTAACCACTGAGCCACCGTATACAGTGCTAAGCACTGAACCACCGTATACAGTGCTAACCACTGAGCCACCTTATACAGTGCTAACCACTGAGCCACCGTGTACAGTGCTAACCACTGAGCCACCGTATAACTGTGCTAACCACTGAGCTACCATATACAGTGCTAACCACTGAGCCACCGTACACAGTGCTAACCACAGAGCCACTGTATACAGTGCTAACCTCTGACCCACCATATACAGTGCTAACCACTAAGCCACCATATACACCATATAAATCCTACAACAACACCATACTTTCTGGAGAGAGGACTGTACTATTTCTACGGCACCTGTTCATTTCACCGCACTCCCGATGCAATAGCATCGGGCCTATTTCTAGTTGAAAATAAGTGAAAATAAGTACATTTCAAAGAACAAGCCCATCCTGTCTTTCAAAACCACTTCCCTTCCCAAGATGGTGTCTCTATGAAAAATATAACCCAACTACTTGATACCCCCTTATTCTCCTTTGTGATCCTTCCTTGTTCATTTTGATTTTGAAGTATTCATGTTTATTTACATATTTATTCATCTAGTGTTGCATTAATTATTGGTATACTTCAGTTAATCTACTTTCTTGAACCTTCATGCAAAGCACAGACTTTGTTTGCACTTTTATAGTAGGGCTGAATTTTGGCTCTGTGGTTAGCACTAGGGTCCTGGATTCAAAGGACACTTGGGTATGTTTGTAGGGCACTGTACAAAGCTGTACACTGCAGTTCTGGGATCTATAGATCTTTTATAAATCAATAAAATCATACCTGCTCCTTTGATCTCCCCCCTCCCTCATGGAACCCTAGATTTCTGCATGTCAGGAGAGGAGGTGTGTCTGGGGTGTGGATGTTGGGAGCTGCAGGATCAGCCTACATTCACACACCCTCCCTTCATACCATTATCATCTGTTAGCTGCACTGGACCTTGGAAGTATTGCCAAATCTGTGAAGGTGTACCTCTATAGTTGTTTTGTATATATACTCTTGTTTCCTCGCCCAATCATTAAATTCCCGTTGTCTTGATAGCCAAATTTCTTTGGCTTCTGTGATTGGAGTGTTCGGATATCGTGTATAGGCTTCCTTAGATTACTTGACACTATATTACAATTTTTGTGGATATTCTGTTTAAAATTTGTCATATCCTTCCCCTTATGACCACTTTAGAGGTTTCCCACATTAATATCAGTTTGTTTTTATGTTTGTCGTTATCACGCATAAATTCACCCCACTATCCTTTTAGTTTGAGGGTAAAATCCTCATTCCCAGACAAACAAGACGGGTATCTCCAAAGATGATCTGAACCTTTTGGATGGATGTTTTTCAGGTCCAATATCATTGGGGAGTGGTCCGATATTACCATATCTAGTATATTGACTGAATTTACTTTATTCATCACTCCTGGTGAAATCATTATGTAGTCTATCCAGGAATCCTTTGAGTTGGAATAGTAGATAAATACCCTGTCCTGTGGGTGCAACTGTCTCCAGGCGTCATAAAGTCCTGTTGAAAGTATCACAGGGGGAATTACTTTGTCTTGTCTATACAGATTTTTGGAAGGATTTTACATTTGTTTCCTGTCCTCCATAGGGTTTGCTTCCAAATTAAAATCTCCTCCCACTATTTTTAATGTAGATGGCTTTTTATTAATTGTAGTTCCAGTGTGTTAAAGAATGTCTGGTTGGTGTCGTTTGGTGTGTATATATTATATATATGGTAGGTTCCTCCTGGGTTTGTTATCATTATTTTATGGGATCTACCATCTGTACTGCTGAAAATTTCTTGTACTGACCTTTGGATGTTTTTATGTATTAGCATTAGGACTCCCACTTTCTTATCTACTGATGGGGCACCATATACTTTCCCCACCTACAGGTGGCACATTTTGTGGAAATCTTGTTCTAAATGTGTTTCTTGTAATAGTGCTACGTCTGGTCTCAGCTTTTTTAAGTGGCGTAGCACCATTAGTCGTTTTTGTGGGAAACGTAGCCCCTTAACATTCCAAGTTATGATTTTCATATATTATTTTTGTTATTATGGTCATTCTTTCCATTTGGTCCCTAGTTAGTCTCCCCTTTTTGCTTGTAAGACCAACGTGTCTAGTGTATTTTAAATTATTCCCATGATGTGTAGAGAATATCCCCATTATTTTCTCAATATGTATACAGTGCGTGCAGAATTATTAGGCAAGTTGTATTTTAGAGGATTATTTTTATTATTGATCTACAACTATGTTCCCAATCAACCCAAAAGACTCATAAATATCAAAGCTTAATATTTTTGGAAGTTGGATTGGGTTTTTTTAGATTTGGCTATCTTAGGAGGATATCTGTTTGTGCAGGTAACTATTACTGTGCAGAATTATTAAGTAACTTTAACCCCTTCACCCCCGAGCCCATTTTTGCTTATTTTAGCCTTAATGCCCGAGCCATTTTTTGCAATTCTGACCAGTGTCCCTTTATGAGGTTATAACTCTGGAACGCTTCAACCGATCCTATCGATTCTGAGATTGTTTTTTCGTGACATATTGGGCTTCATGTTAGTATTAAATTTAGGTCAATATATTTTGCGTTTATTTGTGAAAAAATCAAAAATATGGCAAAAATTTTGAAAATTTCGAAATTTTCAAATTTTGAATTTTTTTTCTGCTAAACCAGAGAGTTATGTGACACAAAATTGTTGATAAATAATATTTCCCACATGTCTACTTTATATCAGCACAATTTTGGAAAAAAAAATTTTTTGGGGTAGGAAGTTATAAGGGTTCAAAGTTCATCAGCAATTTTTCATTTTTCCACCAAAATTTACAAAACCATTTTTTTTAGTGACCACATCACATTTGAAGTCCGTTTGAGGGGTGTACACAACAGAAAACACCCAAAAGTGACACCATTCTAAAAACTGCACCCCTCATGCTACTCAAAACTACATTCAAGAAGAATATTAACCCTTCAGGTGCTTCACAGGAACTAAAGCAAAGTGGAAACAAAAAATGGATATTTAAATTTTTCCAACAAAAATGTTCTTTTAGCCTCAAATCTTTCATTTTCACATGGGCAACAGCATAAAATGGATCCTAAAGTTTGTTGGGAAATTTCTCCTGAGTATATCGATACCTCATATGTGGTCATAAACAACTGTTTGGGCGCACGGCAGGGCTCAGAAGGGAAGGAGCGCAATTTGACTTTTGGAGCTAATTTTCCATTCAAAAAGGGAAATTGCGCTCCTTCCCTTCTGAGCCCTGTCGTGCGCCCAAACAGTTGTTTATGACCACATATGAGGTATCGATGTACTCAGGAGAAATTGCCCAACAAATTTTAGGATGAACTTTATGCTGTTGGCCATTTGAAAATTTAAAAAATTAGGCTAAAACAAAATTTTTGTGAAAAAAAAAGTACTTTTTAATTTTTACAGATCAATTTGTGAAGCACCTGGGGGTTCAATATGCCCACTACCCATCTAGATAAGTTCCCTGGGGTGTCTAGTTTCCAAAATGGGGTCACTTGTGGGGGAACTCCAATGTGTAGGCACACAGGGGCTCTCCAAACGCAACATGGTGTCCGCTAACAATTTGAATGGAAAATCAGGTCAACTTGTTAGCGGACACATGTCACGTTTGGAGAGCCCCTGTGTGCCTACACATTGGAGCTCCCCCACAAGTGACCCCATTTTGGAAACTAGACACCCCAGGGAACTTATCCTGATGGGTTGTGAGCATATTAAACCCCCAGGTGCTTCACAAATTAATCCGTAAAAACGAAAAAGTACTTTTTTTCCACTTTTTTTTTTTTTTCCCATTTATTTGTGAAGCACCTGGGGGTTCAATATGCCCACTACCCATCTAGATAAGTTCCCTGGGGTGTCTAGTTTCCAAAATGGGGTCACTTGTGGGGGAACTCCAATGTGTAGGCACACAGGGGCTCTCCAAACGCAACATGGTGTCCGCTAACAATTTGAATGGAAAATCAGGTCAACTTGTTAGCGGACACATGTCACGTTTGGAGAGCCCCTGTGTGCCTACACATTGGAGCTCCCCACAAGTGACCCCATTTTGGAAAACTGACACCCCAGGGAACTTATCCTGATGGGTTGTGAGCATATTGAACCCCCAGGTGCTTCACAATTAATCGTAAAAACGAAAAAGTACTTTTTTTCCACTTTTTTTTTTTTTCCCTTTATTTGTGAAGCACCTGGGGTTCAATATGCCATACCATCTAGATAAGTTCCCTGGGTGTCTAGTTTCCAAAATGGGGTCACTTGTGGGGGAACTCCAATGTGTAGGCACACAGGGGCTCTCCAAACGCAACATGGTGTCGCTAACAATTTGAATGGAAAATCAGGTCAACTTGTTAGCGGACACATGTCACGTTTGGAGAGCCCTGTGTGCCTACACATTGGAGCTCCCCCACAAGTGACCCCATTTTGATTAATCCGTAAAAACGAAAAAGTACTTTTTTCCACTTTTTTTTTTTCCATTTATTTGTGAAGACCTGGGGGTTCAATATGCCATACCATCTAGATAAGTTCCCTGGGGTGTCTAGTTTCCAAAATGGGGTCACATGTGGGGGAGCTCAATGTTTAGGCACACAGGGCTCTCAAAAGCGACATGGTGTCCGCTAACAATTTGAATGGAAAATCAGGTCAACTTGTTAGCGGACACATGTCACGTTTGGAGAGCCCTGTGTGCCTACACATTGGAGCCCCCACAATGACCCATTTTGGAAACTAGACACCCAGGGAACTTATCTGATGGGTTGTGAGCATATTGAACCAGGTGCTTCACAAATTATCCGTAAAACGAAAAAGTACTTTTTTTCACTTTTTTTTTTTTCCCATTTATTTGTGAAGCACTGGGGTTCAATATGCCACTACCCATTAGATATGTTCCTGGTGTCTAGTTTCCAAATGGGGTATTGTGGGGGAACTCAATGTGTAGGCACACAGGGGCTCTCCAAACGCACATGGTGTCCGCTAACAATTTGAATGAAAATCAGTCAACTTGTTAGCGGACACTGTCACGTTTGGAGACCCCTGGTGCCTACACATTGGAGCTCCCACAAGTGACCCCATTTTGGAAACTAGACACCCAGGGAATTATCTGATGGGTTGTGAGATATGAACCCCAGTGCTTCACAAATTAATCCGTAAAAACAAAAAGTACTTTTTTCCACTTTTTTTTTTTTTCCCATTATTTGTGAAGCACCTGGGGTTCAATATGCCACTACCCATCTAGATAAGTTCCTGGGGTGTCTAGTTTCCAAAATGGGGTCACTTGTGGGGGAACTCCAATGTGTAGGCACACAGGGGCTCTCCAAACGCAACATGGTGTCCGCTAACAATTTGAATGGAAAATCAGGTCAACTTGTTAGCGGACACATGTCACGTTTGGAGAGCCCCTGTGTGCCTACACATTGGAGCTCCCCCACAAGTGACCCCATTTTGGAAACTAGACACCCCAGGGAACTTATCCTGATGGGTTGTGAGCATATTGAACCCCCAGGTGCTTCACAAATTAATCCGTAAAAAACGAAAAAGTACTTTTTTTCCACTTTTTTTTTTTTTTCCCCATTTATTTGTGAAGCACCTGGGGGTTCAATATGCCCACTACCCATCTAGATAAGTTCCCTGGGGTGTCTAGTTTCCAAAATGGGGTCACTTGTGGGGGAACTCCAATGTGTAGGCACACAGGGGCTCTCCAAACGCAACATGGTGTCCGCTAACAATTTGAATGGAAAATCAGGTCAACTTGTTAGCGGACACATGTCACGTTTGGAGAGCCCCTATGTGCCTACACATTGGAGCTCCCCCACAAGTGACCCCATTTTGGAAACTAGACACCCCAGGGAACTTATCCTGATGGGTTGTGAGCATATTGAACCCCAGGTGCTTCACAAATTAATCCGTAAAAAACGAAAAAGTACTTTTTTTCCACTTTTTTTTTTTTTTCCCATTTATTTGTGAAGCACCTGGGGGTTCAATATGCCCACTACCCATCTAGATAAGTTCCCTGGTGTGTCTAGTTTCCAAAATGGGGTCACTTGTGGGGGAACTCCAATGTGTAGGCACACAGGGGCTCTCCAAACGCAACATGGTGTCCGCTAACAATTTGAATGGAAAATCAGGTCAACTTGTTAGCGGACACATGTCACGTTTGGAGAGCCCCTGTGTGCCTACACATTGGAGCTCCCCCACAAGTGACCCCATTTTGGAAACTAGACACCCCAGGGAACTTATCCTGATGGGTTGTGAGCATATTGAACCCCCAGGTGCTTCACAAATTAATCCGTAAAAACGAAAAAGTACTTTTTTTCCACTTTTTTTTTTTTTTCCCATTTATTTGTGAAGCACCTGGGGGTTCAATATGCCCACTACCCATCTAGATAAGTTCCCTGGGGTGTCTAGTTTCCAAAATGGGGTCACTTGTGGGGGAACTCCAATGTGTAGGCACACAGGGGCTCTCCAAACGCAACATGGTGTCCGCTAACAATTTGAATGGAAAATCAGGTCAACTTGTTAGCGGACACATGTCACATTTGGAGAGCCCCTGTGTGCCTACACATTGGAGCTCCCCCACAAGTGACCCCATTTTGGAAACTAGACACCCCAGGGAACTTATCCTGATGGGTTGTGAGCATATTGAACCCCCAGGTGCTTCACAAATTAATCCGTAAAAACGAAAAAGTACTTTTTTTCCACTTTTATTTTTTTTCCCCATTTATTTGTGAAGCACCTGGGGGTTCAATATGCCCACTACCCATCTAGATAAGTTCCCTGGGGTGTCTAGTTTCCAAAATGGGGTCACTTGTGGGGGAACTTTAATGTGTAGGCACACAGGGGCTCTCCAAACGCAACATGGTGTCCGCTAACAATTTGAATGGAAAATCAGGTCAACTTGTTAGCGGACACATGTCACGTTTGGAGAGCCCCTGTGTGCCTACACATTGGAGCTCCCCCACAAGTGACCCCATTTTGGAAACTAGACACCCCAGGGAACTTATCCTGATGGGTTGTGAGCATATTGAACCCCAGGTGCTTCACAAATTAATCCGTAAAAACGAAAAAGTACTTTTTTTCCACTTTTATTTTTTTTTCCCATTTATTTGTGAAGCACCTGGGGGTTCAATATGCCCACTACCCATCTAGATAAGTTCCCTGGGGTGTCTAGTTTCCAAAATGGGGTCACTTGTGGGGGAACTCCAATGTGTAGGCACACAGGGGCTCTCCAAACGCAACATGGTGTCCGCTAACAATTTGAATGGAAAATCAGGTCAACTTGTTAGCGGACACATGTCACGTTTGGAGAGCCCCTGTGTGCCTACACATTGGAGCTCCCCCACAAGTGACCCCATTTTGGAAACTAGACACCCCAGGGAACTTATCCTGATGGGTTGTGAGCATATTGAACCCCCAGGTGCTTCACAAATTAATCCGTAAAAACGAAAAAGTACTTTTTTTCCACTTTTTTTTTTTTTTTCCCATTTATTTGTGAAGCACCTGGGGGTTCAATATGCTCACAACCCATCAGGATAAGTTCCCTGGGGTGTCTAGTTTCCAAAATGGGGTCACTTGTGGGGGAGCTCCAATGTTAAGGCACACAGGGGCTCTCCAAACGCGACATGGTGTCCGCTAACAATTCCAATTGTTAGCAAACACCAGGTTGCGTATGGAGAGCCCCTGTGTGCCTACACATTGGAGTTCCCCACAAGTGACCCCATACACATATAATCATATATAATCACACATATAATATAATTACACATATAATTACACAACTGTACCCAGCCTTTCAGAAGGACAGGTCACCGTGAGGCGAGGCCTGGCCTTTCTGCAGGAAGGGATTTGTTCTAGCACCGGAATAAGACCCCCAAAGCCATGGTAAAGACTAAGGGGGCACTTATCGTAGTGCATGTCAGGTTGGTGTGTTGTAGTGTACATCAGGGTGTGTGTCAGGTTGGTGTGTTGTAGTGTACATCAGGGTGTGTATGTCAGGTTGGTGTGTTGTAGTGTACATCAGGGTGTGTGTGTGTTTGTGTATGATGTTGTGGGTGCATGTCAGTCTGGGGTCGTGTGATAGATTTCGAAACATCCAAAGATACACAAACCTGGTTTGTCAGGGCACGTTTTACATTGGGTTTGGACGGTCGTTCTGTTCCCCCTTTGATGGCAGACCCGGCACCTTTTTCTTGGCCCCTTCTCTGCAAAATGTTGCCCTGGTACCACGCGGGAATATCGAGTTCCAGGAGTGCTGGGGCCCCCTTCATCTTCTTCTCTTCGTCTTCCTCTTTCTTCTCTTGGTCTTCGTTCTCGTCCTCCTTCTTCTCTTGGTCTTTGTTCTCCTCCATTCAACAGGGCCTTGATCACCTTCACCTGGAACTCAAGAAAGGTGTTAGTGGTGTGACCTGCACATCGTGACAGCAAGTATGCATTATACATTGCTATTTGGACAATGTACACGGCCAGTTTTTTGTACCACTTCCTCGTTTTCCGCGTGGCCCTGTAGGGCTTGAGGACTTGATCAGAACGATCAACTCCTCCCATGTTCTTATTGTACCCCAGGACACATTCCGGTTTGTGGACCTGTCCTGGGGTACCTCTGGTGGTGGTGGCCCTGGTGCCGGGACCATGGATCGTGGTCAAGATAAAGACATCCCTTCGGTCTTTGAACTTGACCAGTACCATGTTGCCGCTACATTGAGCTCGGCTCTCACCTTTTGGGAGAGGCTGCTCAATTAGCGGCATAGGGAGATCCCTCTTGTTTCTGCGCACAGTACCGCAAGCGGTGGTAGTTCTGGCAGAGAGGGATCTGAAGAGCGGGACACTTGTATAAAAGTTATCAACGTATAGATGATAACCTTTATCAAGTAGTGGGTGGATCAAATCCCACACTATTTTCCCGCATACCCCCAGAGCAGGGGGACACTCTGGGGGCTCGATCCTCGAATCCTTCCCCTCATACACTCTAAAGTTGTGAGTGTACCCTGAGGTACTCTCACAAAGCTTGTAGAGCTTTATCCCATACCTGGCCCTCTTGCTGGGAATGTATTGGCGGAAACTAAGCCTACCTTTGTAAAGGACGAGGGATTCGTCCACACAAATTTCCCGTTTGGGAACGTACACTTCAGCAAACTTGCTGCTGAAGTGGTCGATGACCGGTCGAATTTTGAACAATCTGTCAAAATTCGGGTCATTACGGGGAAGGCTGTCAGTGTTGTCCCTGAAGTGGAGAAATTTATGGATGGCGTCGAATCTGTTTCGGGCCATCACCTCGCCGTACACTGGAGTTAGAAAAAACTTATCTGTACTCCAGCATTGGCGCATTTCTGGTCTCGTCACAATCCCCATATGAAGTATCAAACCCCAGTATTTCATAATTTCTCCAGAGTCCACAGGAGTCCAAGAAGAAAAGATGGAATCTGGGTTTTGGACCAGAAACTGTTGGGCGTACAGGTTCGTCTGCTCCACCATGAGCCTCACAAAGTCCTCAGAGAAAAAGACTTTGAAAAAGTCAATTTCCATGAAGTTTGTGGCCTCAAACAGGATTCCTGATTGGGGAATAAAATCAGGAATCTGTGGAGTGTACCGATCAGGGACGGGGATCCACACAGGGGCCCTGGTGCTAGGTTGGGCATGCCTAGCACCAGGTGGAGGGTTACTCACTGACGGCTGTGGGTCTTCCTCCGACTCCTCTTCTCCAGGCTCAGACTCCTCTTCCTCGGACTCCGACTCCTCTTCCTCTGGCTCCGGACGAT
Organism: Allobates femoralis; assembly: GCA_033576535.1. Taxonomy (NCBI): domain Eukaryota; kingdom Metazoa; phylum Chordata; class Amphibia; order Anura; family Aromobatidae; genus Allobates; species Allobates femoralis. The sequence continues at coordinate 122,222,367 of JARQOC010000004.1, read as the reverse complement.
CTCTTGTCCTCCGCCGTCTTCGTGGTGGTGGCGAGTCGGTGTCACTGCTGCAGATTTCACTGTCGGAGGAAGAATGTGAGGAATAGTGGAACATGGGGTCCACTTCCTCACTGTCAGCATCGGAGGCAAGTATAGCATATGCCTCCTCAGCCGAGTACACCCTTTGTGACCTTGATGAGCGGGACGGGCGGGGACGGGCGTGACATGTTGTATGTGCTGTGTGCGTGTGTAAAAAAAAAAAAAAAGTAAACTTTTTATTAGTGTGCGTGTACGTGTGTTTAGTGTGCGTGTATGTGAACGTTAACTGGTGTAACTTTCGGGACGACGGTCGGTCAGGGGCGGCGGACGACAACGGTCAGTCAGGGGCGGCGGACGACGACGGTCAGTCAGGGGCGGCGGACGGCGACAGTCAGGGGCGGCAGACGACGACGGTCAGTCAGGGGCGGCGGACGACGACGGTCAGGGGCGGCGGACGACGACGGTCAGTCAGGGGCGGCGGACGACGACGGTCAGTCAGGGGCGGCGGACGACGACAGTCAGTCAGGGGCGGCGGACGACGACGGTCAGTCAGGGGCGGCGGACGACGACGGTCAGTCAGGGGCGGCGGACGACGACGGTCAGTCAGGGGCGGCGGACGACGACGGTCAGTCAGGGGCGGCGGACGACGACGGTCAGTCAGGGGCGGCGGACGACGACGGTCAGTCAGGGGCGGCGGACGGCGACATTCAGGGGCGGCAGACGACGACGGTCAGTCAGGGGCGGCGGACGACGACGGTCAGGGGCGGCGGACGACGACGGTCAGTCAGGGGCGGCGGACGACGACGACAGTCAGGGGCGGCGGACGACGACAGTCAGGGGCGGCGGACGACGACGGTCAGTCAGGGGCGGCGGACGACGACGGTCAGTCAGGGGCGGCGGACCACGACGGTCAGTCAGGGGCGGCGGACGACGACGGTCAGTCAGGGGCGGCGGACGACGACGGTCAGTCAGGGGCGGCGGACGACGACGGTCAGTCAGGGCGGCGGACGACGACAGTCAGGGGGTCACTCGGGCCAGGCAGCGGTCGGTCAGGGGGTCACTCGGGCCAGGCAGCGGTCGGTCAGGGGGTCACTCGGGCCAGGCAGCGGTCGGTCAGGGGGTCACTCGGGCCAGGCAGCGGTCGGTCAGGGGGTCACTGGGGCCAGGCAGCGGTCGGTCAGGGGGTCACTCGGGCCAGGCAGCGGTCGGTCAGGGGTCACTCGGGCCAGGCAGCGGTCGGTCAGGGGGTCACTCGGGCCAGGCAGCGGTCGGTCAGGGGGTCACTCGGGCCAGGCAGCGGTCGGTCAGGGGGTCAACACCGAGCAGACCGGACCGGTGAGAACGAGCTCTGGGGAGGGGGGAGAGAGCAAACTCAGGGGAGGGGGGGAGAGAGCAAACCCAGGGGAGGGGGAGAGAGCAAACTCAGGGAAGGGGGGGGGGGAGAGAAGACAAAAGAAGAGGGGGGGGGAGAGAGGACAATGGGGAAGGGGGGAGGGGGAGAGGACAATGGGGGAGGGTGGGAGGACACCAGGGGAGGAGGAGAGGGAGCGGATCACAGCAGCGGGGCACTTACGATCAGCAGCAGCAGCGGCGGTGGCAGCAGCGGCAGCGGCGGCAGCGGCGGCGATCGGCGGCGATCGGCGGCGGCGGGGGGGCTCACACCACGTGGGCACGGTCGGTGGCAGCGGAGGGCTGCAGGGGTGCACGCTCATCAGCGTCCACCGACAGAGTGGAGCTGATGAGCTCGGTGGCCATATTGTAAACATTCCCCTGCACATCTGATTGGAGGGCTTGCATCACATGGATGCTAGCTCCCAATCAGATCGGGGGGGGGGGGCACACACACCTCACAGTGCCCCAGCCAATGCCTGATGCTTTGAGCATCAGGCTATGGCCAGATTGAAAACATTACACCAATTTCTATTGGTGTAATGTTTCAATCATCACTTTTGGCTAGTTGTGAATTAACTAGCCAATCGGAGGGCTCCTAGCCACGGGGGGGGGAAATACCCTCCCGTGGGGTCATCTAGAGGTTGTCCCCTATCTGCGGCTCTATTAACCCTTTCGTGAACCCGGTTAATAGAGCCGCAGCAAGGGGGAAACCGCGATGACGCAGCGTATGCGTCATCGGGCGGGAACGGTGATGTTTCCATGGCGCATACGCTGCGCGCCCGGGCGGGAAGGGGTTAAGGGTACCTTTACACACGGCTACATTTGTAGCTTGTCACCAGGTAACTTACTGGTTGCAGTCAAATCATGGATACATGGTTCTATCTTGTTGCTGTGTACAAATGGAATCATGTATCCATGATTTCACTGCAACCAGTAAGTTACCTGGTGACAAGCTACAAATGTAGCCGTGTGTAAAGGTACCCAAAGGGAACCAACCACCTCAGATCACCCTAATACACAGTTAGTACATGTTCCTGCACCCTAAGGATACCTTTCCAGCACTGTTTTTGTGTAAAATCTTGAATTAGTATAACTGATATAAAGAGTTTATAAACTTACTAGCCTGGAGACATCTGGGCGTATCCCTCCTTCTGTTATACTTCAGGGCTGTGCATTCATTGCATGGCTGTGCTCCCCCTCCCTCTGTGCAGAGGAGATAACGATCACGCCCATCAGGGCAGGGCAGCAGGCACGGAGGGAGGGGGAGCACAGACATGCAATGCACAGCCCTGAAGTATAACAGAAGGAGGGATACGCCCAGATGTCTCCAGGCTAGTAAGTTTATAAACTCTTTATATGAGTTATACTAATGCAAGATTTTACACAAAAACAGTGCTGGAAAGGTATCCTTAGGGTGCAGGGACATGTACTAACTGTATATTAGGGTGATCTGAGGTGGTTGGTTCCCTTTAATAAAAACCAAATATATTCCCTTCTCACTTGTTTATTTTCACCAGGTAAAGTAATATAACTGCACAAAATTTTGAAATAAACATTTCTGGCATGCAAAAACAAAACCCCCAAAAAATCAGTGACCAATATAGCCATCTTTCTTTATGATGACACTCAACAGCCTTCCATCCATAGATTCTGTCAGTTGCTTGATCTGTTTACGGGGGGATTTCAGGTAACATCCGGAAAGATGTAGGGCACTCCCAAAGTGATGGAGTAAAGCCTTCTTCTTATTTTTCAAAGGTTTATTCAAAAAAATAATTTAACAACAAAAGGGGGGTCATACAACGCGTTTTGGCTGAATATTTTGTACACACAGCCTTCCTAAGGTATGTCATACCTGAGGAAGGCTGTGTGTACAAAATATTCAGCTGAAACGCGTTGTATGACCCCCCTTTTTATGCATCAATACCTTTTTTTTGTTGTTAAATTATTTTTTTGAATAAACCTTTGAAAAATAAAAAGAAGGCTTTACTCCATCACTTTGGGAGCGCCCTACATCTTTCCGGATGTTACCTGAAATCCTCCCTTCTGTTACTGTCACAGTAGCATTGTGATCCGAATGATCCGGGACGGGGCTGCACACCATAATCGCAGGACTATAATCATTAGACCAGGCATGGTCAGATAAGCAAGAGACAAGACATCTATAAGGTGAGCAATAAGATTTATTTACACCGCATAATAGATCCAAACACGCTGCACTCAGATCTCTGCCATTTTTCTTGTTTATCTCCCTACCCACCCTTTAGACTCCACAGCCTTGGAGATCTACATATATTGCATTGATCTGTTTACGATCAATATTGTGTGCAGCAGCCACCACATCCCCCCAGACACTGTTCCGAGAGGTGTACTGTTTTCCCTCCCTGTAGATCTCACATTTTAGGAGGGACCACAGGTTCTCTATGGGGTTCAGATCAGGTGAACAAGGGGGCCATGTCATTATTTTTTCTATTAGACCTTTACTGGCCAGCCACGCTGTGGAGTAGTTGGATGCATGTGATGGAGCATTGTCCTGCATGAAAATCATGTTTCTCTTGAATGCTACCGACTTCTTCCTGTATCACTGCTTGAAGAAATTGTCTTCCAGAAACTGGCAGTAGGTCCAGGAGTTGAGCTTCACTCCATCCTCAACTCGAAAAGGTCCCTCAAGTTCATCTTTGATAATACCAGCCCATACCAGTACCTCACCTCCACCTTGCTGGCTTCTGAGTCGAAGTGGAGCTCTCTGCCCTTTACTGAATCAGCCTCTGGCCCATCCATCTGGCCCATCAAGAGTCACTCTCATTTCATCAGTCCATAAAACCTTTGAAAAATCAGTCTTAAGATATTTCTTAACCCAGTCTTGATGTTTTATCTTATGTTTCTTGTTCAAAGGTGGTTGTTTTTCAGCCTCCCTTACATTGGCCATGTTCCTGAGTATGGCACACCTTGTGCTTTTTGATACTTCAGTAACGTTGCAGCTCAGAAATATGGCAAAGCTGGTGGCAAATGGCATCTTGGCAGCTTCATGTTTGATTTTGCTCAATTCATGGACAGTTATTTTGTGCCTTTTTTGCCCAACACGCTTCTTGTGACCCTGTTGGCTATTTGCCATGATGTGTCCATGTCAGACCTGGGCCTGTCTTCACCCTGCATCTAGAGGTATACTTATACAAAGATCAGGTTTTAAATTATTTAGATAGGACCATTCTGACACAGGGGCGCCTTGTAAGTGGCGAACGGCTTACTACGTTTTTTGCAAAACGTATAAACTAAGTACCCTGTTTTTAGTACTTTTTCACTTGCACTTTCTTATTATTATTTTTCTTACAGCAGTGTACATCCATACATTTGTTTTACAGTTTTTCTGTGGTATAGATATATGGTGGTGTGAGCAGTCTTATAGATCTGTTCACATTGAGTCTTGGCTCAGATGTAGTTTTTTCATATTTGCCATGAAACGCTTGATTGTTCGGTGATCACGCTTCAAAAGTTTGGTAATTTCAAGACTGCTGCATCCTTCTGCAAGATATCTCACAATTTTGGACTTTTCAGAGCCCGTCAATCTCTCTTCTGACCCATTTTACCTAAGGAAAGGCATTTGCCTAATAATTAAGCACACCTTATATAGGGTGTTGATGTCATTACACCACACCCCTTCCTCTTTACAGAGATTCACATCACCTGATTTACTTAATTGGTAGTTGGCTCTCAAGCCTATACAGCTGGAGTAGGACAACATGAATAAAACATATCAAGTGATCAAAATACTCATTTGCCTAATAATTCTGCACACAGTGTATATGTTAATCCATGCTTTAATCTACATATACATGTATAGCATTTTTTTTTGTTGGAGCTCATTGTCTGTAACCATCTGTAAACAGCTGAACATTTAGAACATTTAGAACATTTACCTTGTAGCATTGCTTGTTAAACTGCACTTCTACCAGACCATGTCTCCGTATATCCCACTCCCTCCTTATTGACTATTTTGGGTTAAAGGAGGGAATCACCTGTCTCTTGCCACACTGTTTTATACTAACGTTACATGTACTAAATCCCTACCTATTGAAAGATTTAACTAGCAATAAAAATCCATGTCATAATGTTAAGTTTTTTATGTCTTTTCGTGCATCACGCGTTATTACCTCAATGTCGGGCCCTTCTTGTTCTTGTACTGTTCAGTTGTTTTTCCTGGGCTTTGTTCATGTATCTGGTCCTCTCCATCGTGTATCTGAATTTTAGTCTCTTCTCGCATCTTGTGTTACTAGTTCCAGATATTTCTCAGCTTCTTTTGGGCCCATTAAAGAGCAAAATTATCCATCAGGTTGTCTTATATGGAGAATCGCAGGGTACCTTAGCTGAAAACGGATTTTCTTTTTGTAGAGTGCCATGCACACAGTCACAAAGGCTCTGTGGTGCCACGTAACGTCTGCGGAGAATTCCTCAAACAGCAGTAGTCTGGACCTCCCCATCACCAGAGGTTGTTTAAGGCGTCTGTAAGCATGGATTATGTCATTCTTGTCTGTGAAATCCAAATATTTCATGATGACTTGCCTTGAGCGTGCTTTGTCTTTCTGGTCTCTGTCAAGTTTTCTATTTCCCTTTATATTCAATTCCCTTGGAATCATTTGTTAATACAGGTTTCTCAGCTCCCCAAATTGGAAGGATTCCGTCAGGCCTACTGTCGAGCCCAAGGGCGTAGGGTACTCGGGTATCAGGCGGCAGAGGGTTAACTTTGTCACGGGGAGTGGCGACCACGCCTGATCCCGTGTCCTGGGGGACTATTCTTCAAAAAGGGGGGATTATTTACAAGGATTACGTACAAGTTTGTCGTGACGCCACCTACAGTACCTGGTGAGATGTCACCAGCGCCGCTACAGTCCTCCGGAGGTCGGTGGTATTGCGGCAGTGATGGTATAGTCCTCCGCAGGCAGGACTGGGGACCTCCGGGGCAGCGAAGTGAGGGTGAGCAGGTTGTAGTGGAGCTGAGATGGCACAGGGAGAGTTGTAATAGTCTATAGAGGGACACGGTGGGTGAGGAGGAAGGATGCACGCACACAGAGGAAGTGTCTTTTACCTTTTTACTGGTGTTTAGCAGGTAAACGATCCAGGGCACTGACGGGTGACCGGGCTGCACAGTGGGTTCCCACAGCAAGTGGGTATAAGGCCTCCTCTGTTCGTGTAGTTGCTGAAGCACAGCCTGCTGTAGCCTGACTTGCCTCCACTCTCTCTCTTGCCTGTCACTTTCTCCTCCTGTGTGGTCTCCGGGATGACCTTCTCTGGACACTGCAGCAGCCTGCTGTTCCTGGTTCCCTCTCTTGACCCTCCTGGGAGACCGGGTAGCTGAAGCTTCCACGGTGCAACGGGGTTTTTTGTGGGCCTATAGTTCCCCACAGGTGCGGATCCCCAATATCCGGCTTTCTCCTGGAACGAACTCCCTCCGAGCTACTTCTACTTGTTCCTTGCTCCTGCTCTGAGCTCCCTGCCTTCAGTCACACTTAGGCTGTGGGACGCTGAAGGGCCACTCTGGGTCACTGGCTCGGGCCTGAATGCAGCACCGACCACCAGGACTTCCTTGCAGCTCTTCTAACATCTGCACACACTCTGACTAGCTCCCCCCAGCAGCAGTATATATAGGGGATCTTGCCTAAGGTCAGCAAGTGGAGCTCCCCCTACTGTGCTGGGGTGGAAGGTGTTGTTCGTAGTAGGTACCTGCTGTGGAAACCCAGTTATGCATTAGAGAGATCTGTGGTTACCTGCGTGAGCAGGGCGCCACCATCCTTACCCCCCCCCCCCAGGTAACATCAGTACTCCTGGACTGAGCATTTTTGTGTTAACAAGGATAACAATAAAACAGATAACATATGTACAAAGTCTGAAAAATGGAAATATTTACAAAAAGACACTAAAAAATATTAGAAAAATAGAAAACGGGTAAGTCCATACGGTGCTAGTCCATCCACCGCAGGCTTTTTAAAGTTTGTGGCTACGTTAGTCCATTAACCGTAGTCCATTTTAAATTTTTAAAAGTTCAAAAGGGGAAAGAGTTCAAATGGGCAAAGTTCAGTTCCATAAGAGTCTATACAGTAAAGTCTCTGTACGCTCCACGTAAGGAAAGGGGAAAAGTCCACATTTTCAATACACAGGGGTCCCTATGGGTGTCTCGGCTTAGGAGACCTGGTACCTCCCCGCTCCAGGCACTGTCTGTTCCTAACTTAATGTGCTTGGGACTGGGCCCAGTTCCTTCACCCTTCTATAGACTACTATTTACATTTTTTTTGTACAGTTCACTTATTTATATGTTACTTCTTAGTGTGTGCCCTACTTTACTTTATACCCACTCCCCAAATCTAGACGGGGGTTGACCTCGTGTGCTCCTATGTGATTTCCGCACTACAGGTGTCACTGTCTCAGGGGAGATGTCTAGTATTGAGCTAGGTGTAGGTGTTTCAGGTAAGTCTCTGCGTTGCCTTAGTCTCACTACTGGGCTAGCAGGTGTACCGATTGCAGCATCCTCAGATTCTCTAGCAACGGGTATATCTTCCTGATTCCTTGGCATCTCTTCACGGGGTTGGTAGAAGTTTAGCACTGGCACTATGATGGGTCCATTTTGTTGGGGCCAATCTTCTGGAAAATCTCCTAAAATGGTAGAGATTACATTCTTCTGTTCTGGAATTGGACTTAATTCTTGGGTTGGCTCAAACTCTGGGATGGGTTGATTGTATGGTTCTTGGGTTTCCCAACCTAGAGGACACTTCTTAAGTTGATCTCGGGATACTCTCTGTCTGGTTCTTCCTCCATCTTTGATGATGACGCAGACTTTATCGATGTCATCTCCAGAGTCTAGTAGGACATAGGGTTCTAGCTATAGCCAGATCTACTTGGAGTCAGTTTTACATGGTCCAAGGCGACTAATTCCAAAGGCTGTTTGGTTACAATGGGATGAAGTTGGGCTTTCTGGCTCTGTACATCTTTCCTTCTTAGATTACAGGCTTGACAATCCTTGCACCATTTTTCTATAGATGACCGCACACCGAGCCAAAAGAATCTATCCTTCAGTAACAGTTCGAGCTTCTTCCACCCGAAATGACCTGTTTGGTTGTGGTAGACAGTTAAGACTACGGGGACCTCTGATCTTGGCACGATGATCTGCCAAGCCATCTCATGGGTTCTTGGATTTATATACCGCCGGCATAATTTATCTTGATACTGGAACAGTTTACCTCGCTCATTCTACAGATGTTTGGCATCAGACGGGGAATTTACAGGCAGCTTCGCTGACTCTTGGGCTATCAGTTGCTTGATTAGACCGACAGCCGGGTCTTGGTCCTGCGCCTTTTTCCAGTCAAAGTGGGATAACGGGTTCACTGCTCCTGTAGAGAGGTTTTGACGGGTCTGCTGGCATTGCATTACTCTTATACGATGGAAGGCAGGTAACTCCACTTCTTCCAGCTCGTCCTCATCTACACCCTCTTCTGATAACTGAGGCATCCTGGATAGAGCATCCACATTTCCATTCTGGTGCCCAGCCCAGTACTTGAAGGTGAATTGGCAGTTGGAGAGTCTGGCCATCCATCTCCATGGCTCCCAACTTTGCAGTTTCCAGGTGGGTGAGCGGATTGTTATCCGTGTAGGCAGTGAATTTGCTAGAGGCCAGATAGTGTTTAAACTTCTCTGTGACGGCCCAGACCAAGGCCAGAAATTCCAGCTTGAAGGAACTGTAGTTTTCTGGGTTCCTCTCTGTGGGGAGCAGCTTCCGGCTGGCGTAGGCGATTACCCTCTCCTTGCCTCCTTGCTTTTGGGAAAGGATGGCTCTGAGTCCCACATTGCTGGCGTCTGTAAACAACAAGAATGGTAGGTTGTAGTCCGGGTAAGCTAGGATTTCCTCCTCTGTCAGGGCTTCTTTCATCGTCTGGAACGCTTCTTCTTCTTCCTTGCCCCATCTCCACGGAGAATCCTTTGACTTGCCCTTCGTGGGTTGGCCTACTAGAAGGTCTTGCAGTGAAGCAGCCTTCTTGGTGTACTCCTTGATGAACCTTCGGTAGTAGCCCACCAAACCCAGGAATTTACTTACCTCCTTGATGGTTTTTGGTTCTGGCCATTCTCTGATTGCTGTCACCATGTCTGGATCAGGGGCCACGCCTTCGGCACTAACTATGTGTCCCAGGTACTGCACTCTTGGCTTTAACAGGTGGCTTTTGGATGGTTTTAGCTTCATCCCGTATTTGGCCAGAGCTTCGAACCCTTCTCCTCGATGTAAGACATGTTCCTCGTAGGTCTTGGAGTACACGATGACATCATCCAGGTAGAGCAGTACCGTCTCGAAGTTTTTATGCCCCAGGCAACTTTGCATTAACCTTTGGAAGGTTCCGGGTGCATTACATAGTTCGAAGGGCATACTGTTGAACTCACATAGGCCCATAGGTGTTGCGAATGCCGTCTTCTCTCGGTCTTCTTCGGCTACGGACACCTGCCAATACCCACTAGTGAGATCTAAGATGGAGAAGTAATTGGCAGACTTCAACGCAGCTAGAGACTCCTCTGTACGTGGCAATGGGTAAGCATCTTTGTGTGTTATGCGGTTTATTTGCCTATAGTTTACACACATCCTCATACTGCCATCCTTTATCCTAACTAGGACTAATGGAGCTGCCCAGGGACTACAGCTATCTCATATAACCCCTGCGTCCTTCATGTCCTGTAACATTTCTTTGGCTTTTTGGTAATGTGTAGGTGGAATAGGCCTATACCGCTCCTTGATTGGTGGATGTGTACCTGTGGGAATGTGATGTTGTACCCCTTTTATCCTACCAAAATCAAGTGGATGCTTACTAAAGACTTGTTAAAATTCTTGAGCTACCCGGTACACACCTTGCTTCTCATACACAGGAGTGGTGTCAGTTCCGACATGGAGTTGCTGGCACCAGTCCTCCAGTGGCCCAATTGCTTGATCAGGTTTTGCCCCTTTTTCGCGGGGTTCAGGTTGCACTGTTTGGATCTCGTTGTTGCTGACTGTGTATAATTTGGCAACGGTGGTATACCTGGGTAATTTAACCTCTTCACTGCCACAATTTAAGATGCGAACAGGTACTCTCCCATTGTGTACATCGACCACCCCCCTGGCTGTCAACAGTGTAGGTCTGTGCTCTGTGCTGACGGGTTCCACTAATGCTTGATAGTCCAGCCCTCTCAGACCTATAGCTGCCCGACACCACAATAGGCAACGGGGCTGTCACCCGTGCTGTACCAATTTCGCCACCTGTAATTCTTACCTGTTGTTGGTTCAGGATGGCTCTGATCTCACACTGGATAACCTTTTTCTGACCAGGTCTGGCAGTGTCTGCAATCTGTTGAAGCAAAGACAAAACATCCTCCATGCTAAGAATTGCTAACAACATTTCTACCCATTATGATATAAGGATCATTTGCATTACTGGCTTCTGCTACTACAAGGACCCCTTGGTTCTGCAATTCCACCCTCCCCACCTTTATGGGCACTTCCCTAACCCCCATCACAGTGATTGGTTCACCATTAGCTGCATGAAGGAAAAGGTCTATTTCAGGCTTTCAGTTCTGCATCAGCCCAATACTTTTTATAAAGGATATAGAGGATGGTGGTCACCTGTGTCCAGTAGAGCAGGTGTCGGGATGCCATCCAGTACAATGGACAGAAACGGCCTCTGTCCGATGAAGGTCTTGTACCAGGTGGCTGGGCCCTGTTGATCTAGTCCTGAGGTATAGCCCCGGCCCCCAGGCACTGCCCGTATAAAGGACAGTGCCTGGCAAGGTGGCCGGTGTGGTTACAGCGGCGGCAGATGGGCTCCCCTGTGGAGCTGTAGCGGTTGGTGGGTCCTCCTCTGTATGCTACAGCTTGCTTCCCTCGCATCCAGGGTACCTCTTCCGGGCTGTCAGCAAGTTGAATCAGCGGCTGAGGCTTGGCTTGGGGTCTTGGTGTTGGCTGTTGGCTCTGCTGTAACTGCATAGCGTCCATCAGTTTGGAGATGTTTTTGTTTATCTCCCATATCTCAGCACGCATCTCAGCCCGTAGAGAATCATATTTGTCAGGCTGCGCAGATTGTACATTGTGCGTGGATGCAGTCATGGGTACTGATTTTGGAGTAGCCTGCACCTCACCGTTGCACCACCGTTTAATTGCAGCTTCATGGGCCTCTACCGGCTTTAACCCTTTGATGGACATCTCTTTCAGGGTGTTAAAGTCAGTATCTGGGTTGCTCAATGACCACCAGCATACATTTTTACAGTCCTCAGGGGATAGCAGGCCCCGCGTGAACTATTCAATGAGGAGCTTGTTCTCATCTTGTGCACTGGCAGGGCTGACATGTATAAGGGTGCGCAGTGCTTCTTCCAGGCGCCAGGCATAAGCTCTTATGTCATCTCCTGACCTCTGGTAGCAGTGATGGAAGCGCATGCGTATATCAGCCTCATTACACTCCTCAAAGGTAGCTCTCAGTTTATTGAATACAGCAGGGGCTGATCTGCGTTCAGCAGCAGACCAGGACGCAGTTTCTTTCTCTGCTGCACCAGTTAACTGTCCGAGTACCACAGCAGCGTGTTGTTGGCCGGTCATAGCATACATATCCAGGACGCTATTGATCTTTTGTTTTAACTCGTCCAGCGTATCAGGGCGGCCGTCATACTGGGGCAACCACTTGGCCCCCGGAATGTATGGGAACGACATGGGCATTATTGGGGTGACTGTACCTGGAGCGCCGGAGGTGCAGGCAGTGCTACCGGAGGCAGCCATTGATTGTCCGGTATAATTCTGGGGTCAGCGTACGCAGCGTCGTCGCTGGAAGAGGCCGACATGTTGGAGGCCCCCCTAGTGAATTACAGCAACATGTTGTGCGGACGAGACTGGGTGATTTGTGCGCGGGCATCCGCCTGCGCACAGATCACATATGGGAGTGAATGGGTGCGCACGGGCATGCGCAGTCAAGCGCAGCACCGTGCGCTCCCATTCTAAAGATAGGGACCTGCGGTGCTGCGCGTACATTGCGGCTCCCCTCCGCAGAACGCTGCGGAGGGGAACGCATAGTGAAAGCACCCTTTGTCACATCAATGGGCACTGTCATGAGTCTGTGGCGCCCCGGGGTCCGGTAATCACATTACAAGCTTGGAGGCAAGGCATCCACCAGGTGAAGCACACATATAACATATCCCAACCTGGGCCTGTAGGGGGAGCTCTAACAGCTGAGGTCAGGTCAGTTGCTGACATCAGTAGAGGTCCCCTAGATATGCAGGTGCAGGGGGCGGAGCTAGTCAGTCCCTGTCAGGAGAGCTGAGGTGACAGCTGAGCAGAGCAGAAGGAGAGGAAAGTGAACTTGGGGATAGGAGCCGTGTTAGGCCGATCCAAGGAAACTGACAATGTGTGGAGCCCATAGCGAGGGCCTGAGGAGGAGAGAAGGAAGATCTGGGAGAGGTAGTAGTGCCAGCAAGCCCAGAATTAAGTATAGTACGGTCACCGGAGACCGAGATCGTAAGGGATTATACACCCAGCGGCCAAATCCAGAGAACGGATAGTTATACACCGCCCCGTTCACTGTAAAGCTAAAGAGAAACAGCCGCACTACAGAGCCCAGGAGATTCAAGTAGAAATACAGCCATGAGAAGGGTTCACGCTGCTTGTCCTACAGCTAGTACAGAACAGAGAGGGTCACAGCATTACTTTATGCAGCCAGGGCCCAACGGACACAATCTAAAAGCAAAGCCTCAGGACTTGCCTGGCGTGGAAAGCCTAAAATTACCTCCAAGCTCCAGACCCCGTGAACTTTAGAAAACAGTACCCGGTACTACCTGAGTTCCACCATTAAAGGTAAAGAAAAGACTGTTACTCTTGTGTCTCCATATCATTGTTTCAGCTAATTCCTGCATCCCCATCAACACAAATAACAATTATTATCACCAGCTCAGGGATCATCCTAGCCCTACCTGTGGAGGGTTTATCATCCTGCTGCATCCCAACATCATCCCCTGAAGCTGAGATAAGCAGCGGTGGTCATATCCGGCCACATCCCAGAGGTGGCGTCATTGACAAACTCTTATTTGTATTTATTTTTTCCCTTTTTAATTGCGGTTCCTCCAGGGCCACGGAGCCGGTCCATGGCCACCACCATGACATCCCCCTGTAAGCAGAGAATAAGGACCAGTCCTGAGTAACCCAAAGCCCTGAGGGCGATACAAGTCCCTATTGTGAGTGAGAACACTTTATGTTGGGATTCACAGTGTAAGCCCTTTACAGTCAGCCCAATGGCAGCATCTCTCCCTGCTGTTTATCCTTTCTGCATCTTATGTTCAGCATCTCTCCTTATTGTCCTCACTGCACCCACAGTCTTTCCTGTGCTCACCCACGGTAATTTCCTTCGTGCTTCAGGTTTTTGTACTGGTGACTCACCCTCTCCTTCTTTGGGTGTCTCTCTCTTCTCGTTTCCTTCTTGAACCCATGGCTTGTCTATTCTTCTATCCAGGGGAGAGATTGGCATTCTGTAGTCTCAGGGCTGGTGGGCAGTCTAACCTGCGGATGCAACCGGAAGTGTGGGCCTTGGAATTTTCTCCCAGATCCCCGACACCCATCACTCCCTACTCCATCCTGCTACTGCAGAGATCAGCCCTCTATCACCGGAGGGTTCCCAGGAGGCTCATCTGGCGGGGTGAGAAAGTGCTTATGCCAGGGATGAGGGATCTCGGTGGGGGCTCTCTCACCTCGTGGTATTTCCCAGTTACATTCACTCTCCGGCTCTGACTTGTGTCACCGGAAGCTTCCTCCTTGCTCATTGTTGCCAAAGGGATCAGTGGGGTGGTTTTATGTTCCTGGGCATTCTGGATGGCTCGGATTGAATTCCGGCTCCTGGAGAGCTATGTGGAGCATCCTCTTTGTCTGGCAGCTATCTTGGAACTCCTACATTTATTTTTTAAGGGCATCATGTCAGAAAATGTTGTTGAAGATGGAGAAGAGGATAATCTGGAGCGAAATGCTGAGGGAGTGAAATCTCTTCATGCATTTGTGTAACATGAAGACAAAAGTGAAATGAAGAACTGTTGTTTCCCACGAATGGAAACAAGCTGTAATTCTATTCTTTGCATTGTGTATTTTTCCTCCAATCAGTAATTTTCCTTGTTACCAGGTAGATTAGACTGAGTATTAAGATTGTTCCTACCTCCTTCCCTTAGCTCTCCTCTGTACAGGATGCTCCTCCCTTCTTCCCCAGTTTAGTCTAGAGAAGCCATTGCTGAAGACGCATGTCTGCAAACCTGTACAGATTATTCCTTTTCACCCGCTGTTACGTTGAATTTAATACAATATTCTGGAAGAAAGCCTCAGGTTTCTCCGGTCTTACTACAAGTCATACTGGCCAAGTTCAAAGCTGTCTGTTGGTGCCTGGGTGGTGTAAGTACAAGCATACAATTATCTAAGGGACTGGTAATTAGAGCGCTTGGGATTTGCAGCGTCTAGGAAGAAGCAGAAAAGTGAAAAGGAAGCCTGTTACCAGGGGGTGGTATACAGCATACAATCAAGTGAAAAGGATTAGCTGTGACCTGGATTTCTATACAGCTCATAATTAGTAAAAGAACCTGTTACCAGGAGTGGTATACTGCATACAATGCAGAGAAAGGTTTACTTATAGGGTTGATAGCATGCCACAATGAGCAGTCTGCATGAGCCTGCAGACAGAAAACGCTCAGTGAAAAGAACAACCTGTTACTAAGAACAGTGCACAGTTTACAATCCAAAGAAAGAATCATTCATAAACTTATTGTAAAGCTGCAGTCACAGAGACTTTGCAAATATATTCTGTAAACACAGTTTGCTCCCTAGCTCGAGATTGCAACAATGTATTAGTCTCCCTGACAATCAAGAGCAGAGCAGCCCCCACCTTTGCAACCTTGAGCCAACAGCACTCTACCCTGCAAACCAGGTCAAAGTCTCGCCACCTACAGAGGAAGACAAGGTGATCATCAGGGTCATGAGCATCAAACCCACTGAAGACAACTACAACAGTTGGGTAGCTCCTTCACCCTCTCTTCCTGCAAAGACTGAGTTGCCAAGGGATTTGCAGCAAACAACTGCTAAATTCCCAACCAGTGACGCCTATCTCCATCACAAACCTGGTCAGCCGTTGTGCAGGCTGACACTCAGTGCAAGCATATCACCTGGTGGCTCCTTCAATCAGGAGTTACATGAACTGAACTTGTTGCTGGACTCTGCCACGGTGGGGAGTGTACCTCCTCCTATCCCTGCCGTACCAGGACACAGAACTATCGGTGTCCAATCAACTTTGAATTTTTCCTTCGGACTAACCTTTACCATTGCATTGTTGGGTTGGTGGAAGAGTTGGCATGTTGCGGCTTCCCCAATCCGTAGATGACTTTTGTTGAACTTGAACTCATTTTTTCCAATTTTTTTATTTTTTAATTCCCAAGGACTACATCTAACTGCAGGCATGGAACTTGAGTTTACTGCATTACTGTTGCGTTTGTCTTTCTTTCTCCTCTCGTTACAGGTTCATGATATCGAGGGGCAAGATCAACTCCATACATCATACAAGGACTTGTGAAATCGCACAATTTCAGACGGGGAGTGATGAATCCCACAAATGGGAACAACCTGTAATGTCTATTCTTTGCATTGTGTATTTTTCCTCCAATCAGCAATTTTCCTTGTTGTTACCAGGTAGATTAGACTGTGTATTAAGATTGTCCCTACCTCCCTCCCTTAGCTGGCCTCTGTACAGAATGCTCCTCCCATCTTTCCCAGTTTAGTCTAGAGAAGCCATTGCTGAAGATGCATGTCTGCAACCCTGTACAGATTATTCCTTTTCACGTGCTGTTACGTTAAACTTAATGCAAGATTCTGGAAGAAAACTGCATCCGTTTCTCCTGTCTTACTACAAGTCATCATACTGGCCGAGTTCAAAGCTGTCTGTTGGCCCTGGGTGGTGTAAGTACAAACATACAATTATCTAAGAGACTGGTAAGTAGAGCACTTTGGATTTGCAGCCTCTAGGAATAGAAAGAACAAGAATAACTTGAATCCAGGAAGATGTTGTATATCAGGAAGCAAATTATTATATGTGATACTAATTCTCATCAGTACTGAGGTTCATGAATGGTCCCACAGTCTGATGATGACTGATAACAACAACTCCCAGCATCTCCTTCTGGAGTTAAGAACGTATTGTGAATTATAGCAGGTGCGGACTGGCCCAAGTGACAGGGAGTCATTTGCCCCACAGACCAGTGGTTGAGTCCCAGTGATAGCGGCCACATGGCGGCACATTGCGGGACCCGGGAAGCAGCAGTCGCACAGCGGTCGGCAGCGCGGAGGCTGGTGAGTGAAGCAGTACCCCTCACACCTCACTTGGCCTTGCTCCGACAGTACCGCCCCCATTCACCCCCTCCCCCACTCCTCACTTGGGCGCTGGCTGGAAGAAGTGGACTGCCCCCCAGGGCAAGATCTGCCAGCCAGCCCCTGAATTATAGTTTCAGTTAATAACCCCTTCTGAGTCCACTTCTTTCCCCAGGTGAAATAAAGGACAATGTACTCGCTTCCCATGAGTCATTGGCCGTGTCCCTCCATCTGATGTGAGTTCACGTGCTGAGCTCACATCATTCTTTGCACATTTTAACTTGACGTGATCAGCCAAGGCTGGTTTCACACTTGCGTATTTTGCAATCTGTCTGCTTGCATGAAATTCATGCAACTCCCTGGATACACATTGACACCCACTATCTATGCAAACGGATGACAATGGATGTCCAAGCAACATATTTTTAACGGATCCATTAGTGGGCACCAGAGATACGGGTGAGAGGAGCTGTACCTTACTTCTGAGCATGAACAGTCCACCAGAACAGATCCATTTTCCATAGAGTTCCATTTTAATTCATGACGTATACTTGTAGTCACGGATCTGTGAGCATCTGTTTGTCTGCATATTTTTCATGCAAGCCCAAAAATGCAACATTTTGTGTTTTTGGAGACGTAAAAAACATACAAACAAACGGATCCGTGACAAACGGTGACAACTGGATGCATACGCAAGCCGAATCCGTCACCACTGAAAATCGATGGATACAAAAACGTTTCAGTGTCCATCCATTTTAAAACAGATAGAAATGGATTGCAAAAAACAGAAGTGTGAAGCCAGCCTTAGACGGAACATTAGTGAAGTAACCATAGTCTTATAGACTGTAATGCCAACATCAGCATCCTTATGCTGTTCCTCTCCCTCTGCCTCGCCGGGTTGCCATTATACTTACCACTGTGTCTTCTGTGTCCCCCACGGTGGCTACTGACTCACAGAGCTTGCACATGGCACTCTGGCCTACTAGGAGTGTGCTCCCCACCTTTTAAAGGGACAGCACTCTTATTCTGAAAGTACCTGTGGAGCCCTAGGGTCCAGTTGCCACAGTGGTGTTGCCTCCCACACAGGAGGTGATATCATGTTTGGAAGCAGGAGGAGATCCCCACGTTAGGTAAAACCCCCACTTGTACACACAAAATCTGATCTCTGACCTGAAGGGGGAGCTCTACACCCTAGTATGAGGGGAGCTGCCTTTTCCGGATAGGGGGAGGGATTAGAAAGAGTGCAAGAGGGAAGGAGAAGGGAGAGTAAGCAGTAGACAAAGAAGAACAATGTTCTGGTTAGCGGAGCTGTTGAAGAGCTCAACCCATGCAGCGCAGCCAAGGACACCAGAGTCCTGGGTTATATGGGCACTGCACGTCCCGGCAACTGAATCTAGAGGAAAGGAGACTGGAAGTTTCCTAACCGAAAGCAGGGACCCGATAGTGCAACTGTATAAAGAGAGCCCAGATCTGCAACCAAGACCTCAGTACCCGATATAGGTTTGTGTGACACCCGGCAGGACTGTGGAGTACTCGGAAATCGGGCCGGTGGTTGCTTGGGAGGTCACGGTGGCGTTGCGGTGACCTGGCTCCGTGTCCCTGGGCGTGCAGAAAAAAGGGGAATATGTACAAGGGATAGGTTTGTGATGCCACCTGTGGTTAGTCTGGTCAGGATGACCAGTGCCACTGTGAGACCTCTGGGGCTGGTGCAATGGCAGCCTGGATGGTATCGCTCCCCAGAGGTGAAGTGGGAGGCCCCAGGGCAGTTGATAAAATCTATGTAGAAAATAGTGAATGGTGAGGGCACAACAAATGACTGGAAAACACAAGAGCTGAAGTTTCCATTACCTTTACTTGATGGTGCAGACTGAGGTACTGGCAACAGATGGTAGTGGAGATGTGGGCAGCTGGAAAGCAGTTGGGGATTCCCCTAGCCAGGTGGGTTTAGAGGCCTTTCTTCTGCGCAGTCTTGTTTGGTCCTCTTTGCCTGCAGCTTAGCTGCGACCCTTCTCCTGCGTTTCTAGTCTCTGCCCGTATGGCAGGCACCTCGAGCCTATTACAGGTCTCGCTCCTCGGTGGTAGTTCCGGGCTCTGATCTGCTGCTGTGCCTTCAAGTGTTTGGTGTGAACAGGGGACTTGTAGTCTCCTGTCCTCCAGATTTAGCTGCTGGGAATTCAGTAACCAAACAACCACGGACTCCGGCGTCTGGTTCTTAGTGCTTTCCTACGAGGCGAGCTCGGTCACAGCTCCACTCCCCAGATTCTCCTCGCCTCCTCTGTCTCACTAGATTTCCTCTGTCCTGGGTCAATCTCCAACCAGCTCCAGTCCCCAGGATGTCTGTACTGTTCTCTGTTCTTAACTGAACTCCTCACCCCACCTCCAGACCAGAATTTATAGGGAAGCTCCCCTGAAACTGGGTTCAAAGCTCCACATTCTGGCCTGGAGTCAGGGCAAGTGTTGGATGCTGGTGTTACCTAGCGTGGGGACCTGTGAGGGAGGCAATGCCACTGTGGCAACCGGCCCCCTGGGGTGCCACATTCGCACCGTCTGCCAGTCGGGAGCTTAAAGCAGAAGTGGAGGAGAGGGACCGTGTGTTAGCTCACAGGCAACGGGACCCGAAATTGAGACGCGCAGCAGGCTGGCTTCCAAACCCTCCTGGCGGGATGGACTCCGATTGCTTCCAAACTGACTGGACCCTCCTGGACCTGGTAACCAGTGCTCCTGGACTTTACCACGTTTCATCAGCAAAGGTAAAGGGCACTGACCACCCGTGACACCCACCGTACCCAAATGCCCGAGATCTGAGTACCCCCGACCTTTGTGGGCCCGACATCAACACTATAAATCCCCTGTAAATACCCTAATTCATCTGCTCGTCCAGGACCGTGGAACTGGGCCACCCTGAAAGACTGTCGGCCCGGTTACCGAGTACCCCAGGCCCTTACGTCCGCTGCATACTTCCAGCCTATGGCTGAGAGGCACTAGTAACTGTTTTGTGTACCAGTACCCGTGATCCTGAACCAGAACCTGTCCTGTAAACCCAAACCAGTGATCGTTAATCAGTCCTGTATCCTGAACTACAACTTTCCTGTGAACCCATACGTGTGTTCCTGTTTCTGTATCATCTGTTCAGTCTGTACATGTCGTCCAGTCTGCTTCAGACATCTTATCTGATACTCAGAGTCTGAACCTGCATTTCTGACTCCTGGGGTCAGCTGCTACAGGGCTGGAAAAGCTCTGGAGTGGTACCTTGTGGCTACCTGCAGCACAAGCCTAACCACAACATCAGTGGCTTTAGTGAAGAATCAGGTAGTTATTTAGTCATGCTCCTCCGAGGTAAGCCTGGTCCCATGGGTCCAAACCTTCATATTTACAGTCCCAAGTAAGTAACCTAATAGCTCTAACATTAGCCTCCTCCAACATATAGTTTATTTAAAATAACATCACTCCTCTCCCTTGAGACTTCCCCATCATACAATTCCATTAAAAAAAAAAGACATAAATTCTCCCCTCCTATATGCCTCTAACAATCAGCCCCTTGGTAATAACATAACTTACTATTGATTTATCCCCCAAACTACAGTCCCATGTTAATAACATCACCGCTCTTCCCCCTCCAGCATACAGTGTGATTAACAAAGATAACACTTTCCTCTAGAGCTGATCAAAAGGATTAGCAGGACCCTGCTTGGCTGCTCCAGTAGCTACTTCAGGATGCTGTGGCCACCAGAAGAGACCCCTCTCAACTTCCTCCTATCTACCACCATGCTTGGCTCTTCTGTTGATTAGTCTGCCGGGCATAACATTATGCCTGCCATTCTACCATAGCTATGTAATTGAAAAGACCTAATGGCAAAAGAGCATCCAGGACATATCATTAGGTTTGTAGGGCTTTGGTTTTGTGCCCATGGAATACTGATATCCTGTATTGTATGGGCAGCTAGTGCAATGACTGGCACAGAACAGAAGCATCTGATTGACAGTTAGCCAGATAGGTGACCCTGGCTGCTGCATTAAGGATGGACTGGAGAGGGGAAAGCCTAGTGAGGGGAAGGCCTATTAATAAAGAATTACAATAACCAAGGCGGGAGTGGATCAGGGCCACGGTGAGGGTTTTTGTTGTTTCGATGGTGAGAAAGAGGCAGACTCTAGAAGTGCTCTTCAGGTGCAAATGGCAAGAGCAGGTGAGAATTTGTATGTAGGAGGTGAAGGAGAGATCGGTGTCAAACATAACACCCAGACAGCGAGCCTGCTGCCTTTGCGTTATTGTAGTACCGCACACTGAAAGGAAGATGTCAGATTTAGGGAGGCTAGAAGATGGCAGGAGCAGAAGTTCAGTTTTGGAAAGATTGAGTTTCAGGTAGAGAGAAGACATGATATGGGAAACTGCGGTTAGACAGTCATTGGCATTCTGTAATACAGCGGGGGTGAAGTCAGGGGTCAGGTCTTGTGAATGTTTTCACTCGACTCTTGTTAGGTCCCCTGGCACCACTCCCCAGCTCACCACTGCTGAGTCTGCATCCTTCCCTCCTATGCCGATCCGGCATCAAGGCATGCCGTGTCTCATAGCCATCACCGGGTCCCCTTCCTGTCTGCTCACCACCCGGCTCATGCACCAGCACGCTGCAGTGGTCGGTTTTCATGAGTGTAAAGAGTGGTGCACTAGGCGCGGCCACACTCCTCCCCTGTGACACTAGGGGCCGGCATGGCCCAACCTGAGACTCCCTTTGACTGTCCTCCGGTATATCAGGCCATCTCCACTGATGGGAAGTGCCTGATTATTGAGTTAGTTAAGCTTCTGCTTTGCTGGCTGTTGGTCAAGTCCTCCTTGTGCTCTCCTCCGGTAGAACCATTCCCGCTCTCCTAGCCTTCGGCCCTGTTACCTCGAATCCTCCTTAGCAAAACCATAGTATAGGCTAACCCTACAAGCCACCCCCTGGTACTAGCAGCTGCAGTATTTAGACCCCCTGGGCTTGCCCCTGACAATTCCTGTATAGGGGTTGGTTAAACTAGGACCAGCTCACCCAGGGAAGTTCGGTACCACGGCCCAGTTGGTCCACTCTAGAGTGCCTTCCCCGGAAGCGTGACAACTCTACTCTTTCCTCTTCAGTGTACTCCGGCATACAGCTGCATGTTACAAAAAAAGAAAACTTCTTTTAGGGGCAACTCCACCCAAGTACATCGTTCCTCTCAGCCTATCTGTATACAGCTCCATTCTGCTACACACCACTCTGCTCAGACACTCTGTATACTTCCCCTTCCAGCAGTATATCCCTCCTCTCATATCCTTTATGTATAGTCACATCCTGTTGCTCCTCTCAGCTCCTATATATATAGCCCCCCTGCAGTACATCACTCCTCTCAGTCCCTCTATATACAGCCCCTTCCTGCAGTACATCCCTCCTTTCAGATCCTTTATGTTGCTTCTCTCAGCTCCTATACAAATAGCTCCCCTGCAGTACATCGCTCCTCTTAGCTTATCTGTAGAGAGCCCCTTCTGTATACAGCTTCATTCTGCAGTACATAACTCCTTTCAGACACCATACACAGCCCTGTACCTCATGTCCAATTTTAATTTTTTTAGGGATTTTATATGCTGTTCCAAGTCACAAAAAGCAAATAAATGTGTGTGACAAAACCTTCTTTAATTGCAATAATTTTCTGTGAGAAATATTTCATTTTCAAGGGTGTCAACACTTTTGGTCATGACTGTATAAATGAGTGTAAAACAACAGAATTGCTAAAATGTTCAGTACTGAGAAAAATGTCCACGTCAATGAAATTATGAAAATGATCATCTACAAACACTGAAACAAAATGTGTCAGGAAACTGTTCTTTCCTGTGTAAGTAGTTATTAACCGGAAGGGCAAACAGTACCAAACCAAAATGATAGCACAGGAAATCAGTGCCACCACCTCCATACAGCATTCTTATGAGAGCTTAATCTTGAAGGCAATCTAAAAAATGTGATTCAAACAGACTATATAAAGCAGCACAACAAAAAGAAATGTATGTAAAGTAATATAAAAAGGATAGCACATCTAAACTGGATGTTTCTGTTACTGGCCTTGGTGAAGACCTACAGACCCTTTATATCCTTTATATCCTTGCAGGTGCCCTGCATACCTTTAAAACGGCAATTTTCCGTTCTTGTTTTTTCCTCCCCTTCTTCCAAAAGCCATAACCTTTTTATTTTTCCATTAGTGGAGCTTGTTTCCATTCCCATACTGGAGCTTGTTTTTTGCAGGATGAGTTCTACTTTTGATTGAAAGTGTAACCACCGTCTAAATTTTTATTTAATAATAATGTAGATCAAGTGATTAGAATCAACTTTCAAATATTCTGTAGTAATAAAATATGGAAGGAAACCTATAAAAAAAACTTCCACAAGATGTCCTCAAACAGATCTGTCTTCAGGGGGGCGGGGCCTATACAGCTGATAAGACTCTGAAGTTACCTCATGCCGGCATCTCCATTCACATGGCTCTGCTCGATGTTATCGCAGAGCACAGAGCAAAGTCATGTTAAGGCCACGTGCACACGCTGAGTATTTGATGAGTTTTTTTACCTCAGGATTTGTAGCCAAAACCAGTAGTGGATGATAAAATACAAAAGTGGTGCCAGGTGTTTCTATTAGACTTTTCCTCTGATTGCTCCACTGCTGGTTTTGTCTACAAATCCTGAGGTAAAAAACTCATCAAATACTGAACGTGTGCACATGGCCTAATAGAGAAGTCAGAAAAGATAAGATCTCACAGCAGCTGTTTGATTTCAGCATGATGCCTGCATGAGGTAACTTGAGAGTCTTATCAACTGTATTGTGAACACTGTGTAAGCCCCACCCCCTGAAGATGAATCTGACTGAGAATGAGCTTCAGACACAGTCTACTGAGGACATCTTGTGGAAGTTTTTTAATAGATTTACAATTTTTGTGCTGAAAAGTGCCCCCTTCGGCTTATACACGAGTCAGTGTCATGTCAGTAGGGGGAAGGGGGGTGGTGTCCAGGGACTGAAGGAGGGAGGATGCTGCAGAAGGATCAGGAGGTCATGTGATCCTGCTCATTAGTGTAATATAATATGCACTGCATCCCCCTGTCCATCACTGACTGGGGGAGCGGTGCACATTACATTACACTAAGTGATCTTGCCCACCCATCACTGTATATAGCCCCCATGCTGCTGCACATAAAATAATAAACCATTGAACTTATCCCCCATTGCTGTCCTGCAGGCACCGTGGCGTCCTCCCTCCACTCTTCCTACTTGTACTCAGTTTCTAATCACGTAATCTGCGCAGCAGTGATGACATCACTGATGCGCAGGTCACATCAATACAAGCTGGTTACAAGCAGGAAGAGCAGAGGGAGGACACCATGGTGCCTGCAGGGTGAGTTCAATCTTTTACTATTTTATGTGCGGCAGCACCGGGGGCTGTATACCAATGACGGGGGGCCTGTATACCAGTGATGGGGGCCTATATACCAGTGATGGGGGCTGTATTCCAGTGTCAGGTGGCTGTATACCAGTGATGGGGGGGGGGTATAACCAATGATGGAGGCCTGTATACCAGTGATGAGGGGCTGTATACCAGTGATGGGGGGCTGTATACCAGTGATGGGGGTGCTATAAACCAGTGATGGAGGTCCTATATAACAGTGATGGAGGCACTATATACCAGTGATGGGGGCTATATATCAGTGATGGAGGTGCTATATACCAGTGAAGGATGTGTTATATACCAGTGATGGGGGTGCTATATACCAGTGATGGCCGCTATATACTAGGATAGGGAGACTATATACCAGTAATAGGGTGCCATTTAGCATGATGAGAGGGGCTGTATACAGTGATGAGGGGCTGTATACTAGGATGAGGGGCTATATATAGTGATGAAGGTCTGCTGCATCTCCCACTCAAGGCTTAAACTCGAGTCAATAAGTTTCCCTAGTTTTGGAGGGTAAAATTAGGGTCCTCGACTTATGCTCGAGTCAGCTTATACTCGAGTATGTACCGTATATTTGAAAGTTTATTCTAATCACTTGCTCTAAATTATTATTGGAAAAAAATGTAAATGGCAACTATGCTTTTAACCATTAATTTTACCATACAGTGTACTGGAAAATGGTGAATGATGGTGAGTGGAGAAAGGGTGGATAGTGCGGTGAAATTGCAAAAAAAAAAGTGTGATCCCACAATTGTTTTTTGGGTTTTTTATTTACCATGTTCACTGTATGGTGAAACTGACCTGGCAATATGATTTCCCGGGTAGTATGAGTTTGTAGATATCAAATAAAATATGTATATACTTTTTAAATTCATGTGGCAGAAAAAAAATCAGAAATTTGTAAAAAGAAAATTACAGTTTTGTCGCCATTTTCGATAAACCTTAAAAAAATTCTCCTAGTTTTTTCCTATGCTAATTATAGATCTTCTATACTGACAACTCTGGTGGAGTTGTTCCAGTTGAAGCTGTGAAATTTTGTTTGTGTTTTGGCCCACTTGTTTATCTCTCTCCTCATGTTGTCTTATCGCAGTAATAAGACTAGCATCTTGCTGCCCTACTCACTAGCTAGTCCAGGGTCAGCCAGGGCCTAGGCACAAGATCACACAAGGGGGTAAGGACTCTTCTAGGGACAATAGGGAGCACAGATTTCAGACTTAGATGAGTATTAAGTATCTTCCCTATCGCCAAGGCTTCCCTTTTCCCTTTTCCCTTTTCCCTTGTGTTCCCCTCCTGTTGCACTGCATGCCGAGCTGGTAAACTATCTATACATTATATAATGGATAATCATGTTATTAGTTTTTAGAATATTTTATTATAAGTACAATGCTTACTAACAGGACCGCCACTAGGGGAATAAAGCTCTGCCTGGAGTCAGGGGCCCGGGCCTGACAGCAGGCGGTGTAGCTGTTGGATCAGGGGCAGGGGGGGCCTGGCCGTGACACAGGGGGCATGGCCATTTGGAGCAGGGCCCCATCCCCTCTCATCTTGCACGGGATCAGGGGCACATCTATCATAAGGCAACCTGAGCTGAGGCGGCACCACTAGAGGGCGGCACTCAGCCCCCCTGCAGATGCCGCTCCCATGGTCCCTGCTGCATTCTTCTCCACCTACCTAGAGCTGAACACCACATCCATGGCTGCTCTGTGCTTACAATAGGGGAGGAGTCAGGGGTCACATGATTAGCTCCTCAGTGTATTTAGGACTCTGCTGTCCTGGTTGTCAAGGTGCTGGATGAGGTGAAGGGTATGTACAGTGTGTACAGAGCAGAGCCACATGTGTACGGGTTGTACGGAGCAGAGCCGAGTATGTATGAGGTGTATGGAGCGGAGCCGAGTATGTACGGAGCGGAGCCAAGTGTGTATGAGGTTTACGGAGCAGAGCCGAGTGTGTACAAGGTGTACGGAGCGGAGCCGAGTATGTATGAGGTGTACGGAGCGGAGCCGAGTTTGTATGAGGTGTACAGAGCATAGCCGAGTGTGTACGATGTGTATGGAGTGGAGCTGAGTGTGTACGAGGTGTACGGAGCAGAGCCGAGTGTGTACGAGGTGTATGGAGCGGAGCCAAGTGTGTGCAAGGTATAAGGAGCGGAGCCAAGTGTGTACGAGGTGTACGGAGCAGAGCCGAGTATGTATGAGGCGGAGCTGAGTGTGTACAAGGTGTACAGAGCGGAGCTGAGTGTGTACGAGGTGTATGGAGTGGAGCCGAGTGTTTACGAGGTGTACGGAGCGGAGCCACGTGCGTGCGAAGTGTATAGAGCGGATCTGAGAGTGTATGACGTGTACGGAGCGGAGCTGTGTGCGCACAAGGTGTGTGTACCAGTGCTAGCTCCACGTGGATGCTGCTCCTATCGTCCCAGCTGCCTCTGCTGGCCGCATTCTTCTCCAGAGTCCCGGCCGTTGCTGTCTGCCATCTGCAACTCAGCACATGCTGTGCAGACCGGAGCAACGAGAAGAGAGGTGAGTATTTACTTTTTTTTAATCAGTGAGTACACTGGTGGTAAATTATGTAATGTGCAATATAATATAGGAGGACAATGGGGGTGCAATATACTATATGGAGGACTATGGGGGTGCATTATATTATAAGGAAGCCTATGGGGGATGCATTATACTATATGGAGTACTATGGGGGTGCATTATACTATATGAAGGTCTATGGAAGTTTATTATAATATAGGGGGATTTTGGAGGTGCATTATAATATATGAAGAACTATGGATGATGTATTATAATATATGGAGAACTATATAGAGCCAAATATACTATATGGAAGCCATTATAATATATGGAGGGCTCTGTGGAGGGGTATGAGGGAGCCTTTATGCTTTATGCAGGGCTATTTGAGGGCTGTGTTGGGGCCATTATACAGTGTGAAGAGGTTTAGGGGACATTATATTATATGTAGATCCATTATACTACATGGAGGATTGTGTGGGGGTCACAGTTGGAGATCATACTGTGCCAGTGTAGTTGAGGGACTTACAGTAGGGTCATCATATTATGCGAGTGGAGGAATTCATTGTGGGGTCCAGGTCCCACAGCCGTCTCCATTGTGCATTTGTCCCGCAGCCGTCTCCATTGTGCATTTGTCTTGCAGCCATCTCCATTGTGTACATGGCCATCAGCTGTCTCTATTGTGTATTCTGTATTGTGTACAGCCAGCAGCAGTCTCTATTGTGTATTCTCTACTGTGTGTATAGCCAACAAATTTTTGTTACCCTACCAACATCTATAGTGGCTGTAAGCCTACAAGAGCCCCTCCAATTATAGAATATTAAATTACTATGAAAAAGAGGTGAGTTTCTGCCCCCAAATTTTATTCCTGGACAAATATGGAAACCTTGACAACCCTCCCCCATAGGAACTTATAGGACCCATGGATAATAAAATGTAGGAAGGGTCATACCTCTAATGGGATTAATTTTGGCTCTTTTTCTATTTTGTGCACCTGGTCACTTTATATGTATTACATTTTTGTAAAATGATGTTTATTGTAAGATGACAAGTATTATGTTTTTATGAAGAAAAGCATTAAAATTAATTTTATATTCAGAGAAAAAGATGCAGTATTACATGACATCTGATTTGTTTGGGGGCAGAAACTCTCCTCTTTTTCATATTAATTTAATGTGTGTATAGTCAGCAGCCATCTACATTGTCTATACAGCAAGGCCCGCAGCCATCTCTATTGTGTATTCGCTATTGTGTATGGCCAGCAGCTGTCTCTATTGTGTATTCTATATTGTGTGTATAGTCAGCAGCAGTCTCCATTGTGTATATGGCCTGCAGCCATCTCTATTGTGTATACAGCTAGCAGCCGTCTCTATTGTGTATTCTTTATTGTATATACAGCTAATGTGTATTCAGCCCACAGCAGTCTCAAGTGTGTGTGCATGCGTGTGTGTAATATATAATAGAGAGAGAGTGTAAAAAAAGGAAAAACAGCACAAAAGCATAGAAAACATTATTACCCAATGGCGTGGCCACGCATTGGGTAATAAAGTTCACTTTTTTCTATTTTTGTTTGTGCTGTTTTTCCTTTTTTACTCTATTGTAAGGAATCATCTGGATTGCTGGTTGGGAAAGCTTTGCCATAAATTTAGATCATTTTTAGTGCTGTTCCAATTTTTCACTATAAATATAATCTTTGTTTGGATGGAGACGGAGCATGGGTGGAGGTGGAGCATGGGTGGAGGCGGAGCCAGGTGGAGGCTGGGTGGAGTCTCAGGAGGGCCCCAAAATTTTGGAAGTCCGAAATTCCTAGTGGCAACCCTGCTTACTAATACTGCATGTAGATAAACTGCTTTTCACATAGGTTAATTGATAAGTTGGAGATGTCGCCATCTAGTGAGAAACATTGAAAACACAACACATTGAGAATTTAAAAGACAGCATAAGCTACAAGTGAATCTCAATGACTTAGAAATCAATCAAAAAGGTCATTTATTTCAGTAATTTAATACGAAAAGTCAAACGCATATATTTTATAGAGTCATTACAGAGTGATCTATTTCAAGTGTTTATTTCTGTTAATGTTCATGATTATGGCTTGCAGTCAATGAAAACCCAAAGGTCATTAGCTCAAAAAATTAAGTAGGGAGGATGAAGGGTCTGAGAGATAAAATATTACATAAATAGGTATCAGAGGCTTCACCTTGTGTGGTTGTGAGAGTCACAACCACTATAAAAGCATATCAGGCTGCTACAGTCCCCAGCGTGGTGCATATAGAGTAGGGAGGATGAAGGGTAAAAAAAATGCACTAACGTATTCCTCAAGACATCAAAGGGTGAATATAATATTGATTTATTAGTCAACGCATTTCAGGAATCCCTAGTACCTTCCTCAGGACAAATCAATATCATATTGCCATGTTTCAGGACGTTTCCCAGGAGCCTTGAAACGCGTTGACTAATAAATCAATATTATATTCACCCTTTGATGTCTTGTGGAATACGGCAGTGCGGTTTTTTACCCTTCATTCCCCTACTTTAATTTACTGAGATAATGACCTTTAGGTTTTCATTGGCTGTAAGACATAATCATCAACATTAACAGAGATAAACACTTGAAATAGATCACTCTGTTTGTAATGACTCTATATAATATAGATGTTTCACTTTATGTATTAAATTACTGAAGTAAAGTAACTTTTTGATGACATTCTAATTCATTGAGATGTACCTGTAGCTTCCGGATTGCTCTGGGATGGGGTGTGCACCTCTGTGACTCCCCTCACCATCTCTGCTCCCTCTGTTCGGTTCTTGGTAACATTTTGTTGATATTCTAATTCATTGAGATTCACCTGTGTGTGTCCTGGTTCAGTGCATGCTAAAGTATATGCCAAAAGGACATTCTTTGATGCCTGGGGCCTATGGATATAGATAATGAACATCATTCCTATATCATAGGGTGAAACTTTTTACAATCATGTTAAGAGTCAGAGTTAGTTTTTCAAGCCTGGCTTGAAAAAGATTCTATATGAATTATGAATTGAAACACTGCCACAGAACCACCAGGCCAATAAAGGTCTGAAATTGAACTTTTTTTGAGTGCTGCCTACTTCATTTTTTTAGTTTGTACCCAGCAATTCTCATATTGCAAAGGGAGACATTGTACGAGAAGAAAGGATTCTTCTATGTGCTGTTCTTATTTCTTCTATTTATTTCCCATGCACAAATTGATACACACAGCTGTGCAAAATACATGATGCAGATGTGGAGCAGCTGCAGGACCTACCAGGACCTTCCATTCAGTCATCTGATGGGGCACATTGTTGGAAGATCTTTCAGCTGCACGCAGGGCCGGACTGGGACCAAAAAGCAGCCCTGGAAAACAAGCCCCACCAGTCCACACACTATATCAACAAACAGCCCCAATCCTAAATTTTGCTTTTACGTTGTCGTGGCCCTCACCACATTCTTAAAGGAGTTATCTGAAGAGCCACATGTGAATGGTGCAGCAGAGGGAATAATCAGCCACAAATCCATTTACATGGTGCTCTTCAAAGCTCCGTTTGTCAGGATTTTGGTGTCTCAGTGGTCAGCAACACAGACACACAGCCTCAGCCAGCCACACACAGCCTCAGCCAGCCACACACAGCCTCAGCCAGCCACACACCAGCCACAAGCCAGCCACACACAGGTCCACATAGACAGCCAGCCCACATAAGCCAGACAGCACACAACCACCACCGAGCCTCAGCCACCACACATAGCCCAAGCCAGCCACACACATAGCCAGCCACAACAGAGCACAGCCACACACAGGAGCCACATAGACAGCCAACATAATACCAGCCAGACAACACAACCATCCACCACCAGACAGCCAAGTCACACACAACACAGCCAGCCACACACACAGCCAGCCAAAGCCAGGCCACACATACAGCAACAGCCACACAGCACACAACAGCCCCAACAGCCAGCCACACACCAACAGCCATAGCCGCAGCGCACAGAGCAAAAGACCCACCACAGAGCACAGCCACAGCCCAGACGCCACAGCACAGCCCTAGCCCAGGCAAAAGAGGCACACCCCAGCGCACAGAGCACAGCCCAGCCCCAGGCGCACAGAGCACACCCAGCCCAGAGGCACAGAGGCACACCCCAGCACAGAGGCACAGCCCGCATAGGCACAGAGGCACAGCCCCAGGCACAGAGGCACAGCCCCAGCCTCAGGCACAGCCCCAGGAGAGGCACAGCCCCAGGCACAGAGGCACAGCCCCAGGCACAGAGGCACAGCCCCAGCACAGAGGCACAGAGCACAGCCCAGGCACAGAGGCACAGCCCAGCACAGAGGCACAGCCCCAGGCACAGAGGCACAGCCCCCCTCAGGCACAGAGGCACAGCCCCCAGGCACAGAGGCACAGCCCCAGGCACAGAGGCACAGCCCCAGCCACAGGCATAGAGGCATGTGCCTCAGCTGATGGTGAAAGTAGCTTGCCTTGCTTTCCTCAGCTTTGGCTTGCCGTCTCGCACTGCCCAGGTCCGCAGCTGACAGGCCACACACAGGAAGAGTGAGGAGGAGACTGTACGCTGTCTTCAGGCCAGCTCCACTGGCTGCCTGCACAGGGACCACCGGTAATGGCTGGGGTCGGGGTGGCCGGTGGTTTCCATTTCGTTGGCGGGAGAGCAGAATGTGTGCTCTCTCCACCCACAAAGAACGTGCTGTCGTGATTTCGGCACAGCACAGCACAGCCCGCTCCAATAGAAGTATGAGCCGCTGCCTGGGCCGCCCGCTGATTGGTGTGCAGAGTCTGTGCACCAACAAGTGAGTCTCTCTCTCATGACTTATAATGCCGATGCAACTTAGCCGCTCAGACCCCCGTATGCAGGCGGGGCGGCGGCGACCGCAAAATCATTTAAAAGCAGCCAGGCCCGCAGGCGGGAGGAACGGGCGGCCCCCACACCCCACACGGGCCGGCCCATCGGGAAAAGTCCCGCTCCTCCCGCCTGTCAGTCCGGGCCTGGCTGCACGGCAGACTTCATGTTACTCCCGGTAAGCTTCCTCTCTGCTATGTATCGATCACATAGATCAGTGCAGAGCAGGAGAGAGGGCAATAGTCTGTGAGCAGGTTTCCCTCTTTGCTTCTGGTTACAGATGGCGAGTGGGTCGCCCACTTGTCCAGGGCCCCGACACTTGCCCAGGTGCGCCGGTACTAACACCAGTCCTGCCTTAATCAACGATTATTTTCTCTAGCTATGCAATAATCATCTATACATTCGCTAAATTGCTTTAGACATGGAAAAACATACTGTACATATGACAGCAAAACTAGTAGATAGAATATACTAAAGATTGCAAATTATTATAACATTCCCTCCTGTTATTCATTATTCAGTCCTGTTTTTCTTCAGGTATCTTGATTCCTTCTGGTTTCACAATTATTGTCATTGTCAGGGAAATATCTACTTAACTCCAAATGGGAAGCTCATCTGCTTCTTGGCACCAAGCTGGGTGTCCTCTAATCCAGTGTCATCATAAAGGTCTTCAGTGGGGCTTACTTCTTGATACATTGTTTTAGTTATAGCTGTGTTAATCAATCTTTGTGGCGTTCCTCTTATATAAGGTATGCAACAAGAATCACAGGTAACAAAAATAGGGATCATTACACCTATATTCATTAGAAGTGACATAACTAATCCAGGCCATGTTCCAAACCAGTGTTTTAACCAATCAGAAAATGGATCAAATTATTCCTGTGGGGGAAAAAAGAGAAAGTTGACCACTCCAATATTGTGTGGGATACACAGGAAAGTTGATGAATGAGTGTCAAGTCCTGCTGGTGAAGCTAAGCGACTGTAAACCCTGTGAATAAAAAAGGATTTTATTATAAATAATATTTTTATTAGAAATTCACTTAAAAACAGGAGGATCCATCATGTGTATAAAACATTATACGTTTTTGGTGTACAGTATGCCCTTAGTAATAAGAATATAATTTATCCCTGCATTTTCAGCCAGATCCTCAGACTAACATATCAATCCTTCAGGGGCCGTGCCCTTGGTTATACTCCATGCTCCATACTATGCTCATCAGTAGCAGTATTGATAGGGGTGAAAGGACAACAAAAAGTTTCAAACATCTTAGGGTACCTTTAGGGTACTTTACACAACGCAACCGCGGCGAGAATGGTTGACAGCAATATTGCGTCGCGGAAATATCGCTGCCACATTTATACCCAATCGCCTCCTTATTGCATGTAAATAGGGAAATTTGGCGGCGATATGTCGCCTCACTACGGTCTCTTGGTTACTGAGCACTGCTCGGAAATCAGGCGACTGTGGCGAGGCGACATATTGCCCCCAAATTCCCTATAATATTGCCGCCAAAATTGTCTCCTGTGGTCGTGGCGTGTAAAGGTACCCTTACATAATCCACCTTTTCTGCCAGCAACAAATCGATAACCTGCATGTCCTCTGCAACAGCGTGGCTGCACCTGCTTTCATTGTATGGCTCTTATGTTAGCACTCTGCCCTTACCCTTTATGAGGACAAGATATCCTAAATGATTCCTTTTCTGATCTCCAGGGACTATTGAAAAAGGTCCGAGGTGTCGAAACGTTTAATGTTGCTTTTGCTCCACACTATATAAATAAAATACACTTCTACACCAGATTTGGAGAGTGCAGTAAGTTTTGGGACAAGCCATTCGATTCTGCCATGCCATTAACGATGTTGGACCCAGGCTGGAATATAATTAATTAATCTTTGTTTATTATATGTAATTAATTCAATCTGCATTTTGTTTATTATGTTACGCACGCCAAAGCAAGCAGAAGTGGAGCTACTGGACCATAGGGGGAACTGTGGAAGCTGACCCCCATCACAGGGGACGCAAGGATGGACTCAGGTACAGTCTCTGGTGCAGACTGTAGGTTATTGACTGGTTGGAGACAAGCAAAAATACACACGTCTCGTCTCTGTCTCTGTACAAAGCCTGTCTCTCTCCACTGCTTCGCCCTCAAATATTTCACATTCATCTATTTCAATATTCACCCTAAATCTTCCAATAAATTATATTGAAATTTGAAATGACACCTTGTTGTTATCATTTCTGTATTATTCAAATAAATCGTGGCTCTCCAAAAAAAACCTTGGGATTGTCTGCTAAGTGTATATATCCCAATCGAAACATATTAATTAATGTGATCCTGACCCCATAACACCACCCCACATCCCCTTCTTACCTACCCCTGCAGCTTGTTATCATGATGACATCCATCCCTGCTTCTCCACACATCATGCTGGCGATTTTATAAATCAGTATTTTATTATATCATTACTGGGCGCTTCCTAGTATCGAGGAAGCCGCAACAGGTGGGGCTGTGTGCTGCTCTCCCCCGCCTTGACATTAATGATGCACGCCCCCATGGTGTGGTAAACATGCGAGAGGCTGCTTATAAGCTGCCGTGAACCCCGTGCATGCGCAATAGCTGCGCGAAGCCGGCAGTACACCCAAATGAGTGTACTGACGTATGTGAAACCGGATATGACGCGTATTACGTCATACCGGCTTCACCGCCCCTACTAGGAAGCGAGCAGCCTCTCACATGTTTACCACACCATGGGGGCGTGCATAATTAACGTCAAGGCGGGGGAGAGCGGCACACAGCCCCGCCTGTTGCGGCTTCCTCGATACTAGGAAGCACCCAGTAATGATATAATAAAATACTGATTTATAAAGATCTCCAGCACGATGTGTGGAGAAGCAGGGATGGATGGCAACATGATAACAAGCTGCAGGGGCAGGTAAGAAGGGATGTGGGGTGGTGTTATGGGGTCGGGATCACTTTAAGCCTATCGTTTATATACACTGGTTACAACCAGATACATATATTAAAAGGAAATTGTTCAATATCCCCAATTTTGATCCTTGTATATTGATTAGTGATGGGCGAACCCACCAATGTTCGGGTTCGGCCAACCTGACTTTTTTTAAAGTGATTCGAACTTGAGTCCAAACCCCGAACTCGAACTTTAAAGTTAACTGCTGTAAGCGGAACCCCCTCCCCACTCCCTCTCATCCTGACTCATCCAGTGGGGTTCGGCTTACAGCAGAAAGACAAGCCCACCGGGGAGGATTAAACAAAATAAAAAAACAGATTGTGATGTAATGCTGCACTTTCTGCTCTGATTAAGACGTGGTTAAGTCCTGGTGGTTGGTTTCCTTTAACTGCCATCAGTTTATTATGTATCAGAGCCACTAACTAACACATCTGTCTCTCAATAGTCCTAGCAAGACCGTACCCTAAGTCTCCAAGTAAATAGCCCATAAGTGGTCTCTGCATTAGGTACTACACAGCTGAGCAGGAAGCAATGGCCCGGCTCACTCAGGTTATCCAGGAGCAACGTTCGCGACACTACTATGTTCAGGAATAAAGTGAATAATGAGTAGCACCAACAAGACAAGGATCTGTGAATATGTTTCAATTGTGTACTGCAGAAACTGCCCTTTGCTATATACATAAAATCGGAGAACTTAGTCTCATTAGTAGCTACTAGGGATTAAGCTTGGCATCCACATCAAGGAGTCTCCATTGCCAAGTCCTATCACTATGCCTAATGAAAATGGTATGAGGTGGATGGATTTATATGTCCTAGGTGTGATTAAAAACGACGTACAGGTGTGAATTAGGATCTAGCAATGGTGTCCATGTGTGGTTACCAAACTAAAGAAAATATAGAATATGGGAAAAAATTATAAAGTGGGCGCTCAGTCAAAATAAGCAATATATAAGAAAAGTTAAGACTGGCATCGACCACAGGCGTAGGTGCTAGCAGAAAAAACATTATACTTACAATTGTGAACCGCCGCGACACTACTATGTTCAGGAATAAAGTGAATAATGAGTAGCACCAACAAGACAAGGATCTGTGAATATGTTTCAATTGTGTACTGCAGAAACTGCCCTTTGCTATATACATAAAATCGGAGAACTTAGTCTCATTAGTAGCTACTAGGGATTAAGCTTGGCATCCACATCAAGGAGTCTCCATTGCCAAGTCCTATCACTATGCCTAATGAAAATGGTATGAGGTGGATGGATTTATATGTCCTAGGTGTGATTAAAAACGACGTACAGGTGTGAATTAGGATCTAGCAATGGTGTCCTATGTGTGGTTACCAAACTAAAGAAAATATAGAATATGGGAAAAAATTATAAAGTGGGCGCTCAGTCAAAATAAGCAATATATAAGAAAAGTTAAGACTGGCATCGACCACAGGCGTAGGTGCTAGCAGAAAAAACATTATACTTACAATTGTGAACCGCCGCGACACTACTATGTTCAGGAATAAAGTGAATAATGAGTAGCACCAACAAGACAAGGATCTGTGAATATGTTTCAATTGTGTACTGCAGAAACTGCCCTTTGCTATATACATAAAATCGGAGAACTTAGTCTCATTAGTAGCTACTAGGGATTAAGCTTGGCATCCACATCAAGGAGTCTCCATTGCCAAGTCCTATCACTATGCCTAATGAAAATGGTATGAGGTGGATGGATTTATATGTCCTAGGTGTGATTAAAAACGACGTACAGGTGTGAATTAGGATCTAGCAATGGTGTCCTATGTGTGGTTACCAAACTAAAGAAAATATAGAATATGGGAAAATATGGGTTTTGACTGAGCGCCCACTTTATAATTTTTTCCCATATTCTATATTTTCTTTAGTTTGGTAACCACACATAGGACACCATTGCTAGAT
Source organism: Allobates femoralis (assembly GCA_033576535.1). Lineage (NCBI taxonomy): Eukaryota > Metazoa > Chordata > Amphibia > Anura > Aromobatidae > Allobates > Allobates femoralis. The sequence goes on along the minus strand of JARQOC010000004.1, from coordinate 122,185,869 downwards.
CCTAATTCACACCTGTACGTCGTTTTTAATCACACCTAGGACATATAAATCCATCCACCTCATACCATTTTCATTAGGCATAGTGATAGGACTTGGCAATGGAGACTCCTTGATGTGGATGCCAAGCTTAATCCCTAGTAGCTACTAATGAGACTAAGTTCTCCGATTTTATGTATATAGCAAAGGGCAGTTTCTGCAGTACACAATTGAAACATATTCACAGATCCTTGTCTTGTTGGTGCTACTCATTATTCACTTTATTCCTGAACATAGTAGTGTCGCGGCGGTTCACAATTGTAAGTATAATGTTTTTTCTGCTAGCACCTACGCCTGTGGTCGATGCCAGTCTTAACTTTTCTTATATATTGCTTATTTTGACTGAGCGCCCACTTTATAATTTTTTCCCATATTCTATATTTTCTTTAGTTTGGTAACCACACATAGGACACCATTGCTAGATCCTAATTCACACCTGTACGTCGTTTTTAATCACACCTAGGACATATAAATCCATCCACCTCATACCATTTTCATTAGGCATAGTGATAGGACTTGGCAATGGAGACTCCTTGATGTGGATGCCAAGCTTAATCCCTAGTAGCTACTAATGAGACTAAGTTCTCCGATTTTATGTATATAGCAAAGGGCAGTTTCTGCAGTACACAATTGAAACATATTCACAGATCCTTGTCTTGTTGGTGCTACTCATTATTCACTTTATTCCTGAACATAGTAGTGTCGCGGCGGTTCACAATTGTAAGTATAATGTTTTTTCTGCTAGCACCTACGCCTGTGGTCGATGCCAGTCTTAACTTTTCTTATATATTGCTTATTTTGACTGAGCGCCCACTTTATAATTTTTTCCCATATTCTATATTTTCTTTAGTTTGGTAACCACACATAGGACACCATTGCTAGATCCTAATTCACACCTGTACGTCGTTTTTAATCACACCTAGGACATATAAATCCATCCACCTCATACCATTTTCATTAGGCATAGTGATAGGACTTGGCAATGGAGACTCCTTGATGTGGATGCCAAGCTTAATCCCTAGTAGCTACTAATGAGACTAAGTTCTCCGATTTTATGTATATAGCAAAGGGCAGTTTCTGCAGTACACAATTGAAACATATTCACAGATCCTTGTCTTGTTGGTGCTACTCATTATTCACTTTATTCCTGAACATAGTAGTGTCGCGGCGGTTCACAATTGTAAGTTTAATGTTTTTTTGCTAGCACCTACGCCTGTGGTCGATGCCAGTCTTAACTTTTCTTATATCCAGGAGCAACGGTCTTGACTGGCGGCGTCTGCAGCTTGACCACGCAGTCTGGGCTTGAAGTCTTTACTGGTGGCATCTGCAGCTTGACTGCGCAGCCTGGACTCGGGGTCTTGACTGACGGGTGTGGCTGGAGCGCGGCAGTGGGACTTTGGGGACTCTTCCTGAAAACCACTTGGCACAGGCTTTCTGGGGGCAGCAACTTGACTACTCAGTTCTTTTGCAGGGGAGATAACGTTCCACACCCTGCACACATGTCTGCTTGCTACTGCTTTTTGGCGCCAATTATTTCCTCCCGGTCACATGCTGGGCTTTTATACCTTGCTACTGAGCCACTGCTATCCCCTGACCTGGTCCTTCAATGATATCCTTCTGTCCAGGAAAAGGCTTGCTGATTGCTGAGCAATATCTTTGGGCAGCAGAGGGCAGTGTCCTTTCACTAATCCTGCTAGATGTTTGAAAGAACAGGCTGTTGTGTCCACTTTCCTACATCCCCCTTCCTTTGTATTAGCCAGCCCTCGGGCAAGAAGGATTATTCTGGCTCCTACTGCTTTTCAAGAGAGTGCCTAATGCGACTTAGGCCGGTTTCACATCACGGCAAAATCAGGTCCGGGGCTGTCCGATGTAAACCTGACAGCCCCGGACCCGATTTTGCACTAATGCAGCCCTATGGGGCCGGATGAATGCGGGAGAATTCGGATATTTCTCCTTGACACAAAAACGTTGCTTGCAGCTTGTCCGGGAGAAAAATCGGACAAAATCAGATCCTCTCGGATCAGGCGCGATCCGGCGCCCTCTAACATGGGAGTCAATGGTGCCGGATCACGCCAGATCCAACAAAAAAAAATCGGGGTCGGGAGCCGGGTGCTGAAGTTTAGCAGGGAGCACTGTCCAACTTCAGCACCATGAGCTGTCTCCTGCAGAGATTTCAGAACCACGGCTAGCGGCCCACTAGCCACGATCTTGAAATTTCAGCAGCTGCGGCTGCGATATGAGGAATCTGGTTGCAGACCGACCGAGGGCATATTTGCCCTCCGGTTCTGTTTCTAGATCAGGTCCGGGGCTGTCCGGTTCAGAAGTAAAGGATCCAGCACCAGACAGAACTCCATATAAAAGTTTCTTCTTTATTAAATCATGTCATCAAGGCATAAAATTATTGTTGCATGTAAATATGGGAACGCAGTCCCAAGATAGGCTGGACGTGTTTCGAACGACAGTTCTTTATCTACAGCATAACAAAAATGAGTGCAAACAATCCTTATATACAGATAAAACCTTGCCCCTCAGACACAGCTGTCCTAATTAGATGCTAAAGAAGTTTTTTGCAGGTTTTTGGAGCAATCCAACGGTGAGTCATATGCACCTTTCTCATGGCTTATCTGACCAGGCATGACTTTATTCCTTCTGGGATCAACACTTCCTGGGTAGTCCCAAACTCGAGACAACTGGATCCATCTGTAGAGTTAACCATTTTTCAAAGTGAGTCATTAGAACGGATCTGTAAGGCACCTGTTGACAGGACTTCTCTCTCCTCTCAGCAGGGTTACTGGCCTTGTGTCACCCACTTCCGCAAGTCAGACTGTTCAGGATTGCTGTAGATGTACTCATTCGTCTTTTGGATGCCCCAGGACCCAGGTGATCCAAGGTGCTTCACCATATTATTGGGCGGTCACCAGTTCCGTGGCAAAGCACTTGAAGTCTGGAGTTTCATTCCCCTCCAATTCTTCCACATCTTAAGTTGGTTGTTCCAGGGTCACTCTGGATACCAGCATTCATATTTCCAGCTTTTGACCGTTAGGATATATTGTACCAGAATTTAGACATCCTTGAAACCCATCGCTGCTTTAGCATCCCCAGCTTAGTGTTTTCCAGGTGGGCAAGGGGATTATCACCAGTGCATACCTGGACATGTGATCCTGATAGATATTCTGCAAACGTTTCATTCATTGCCCATACCAGGCCTAATAGCTCCAACTTGAACAAACTGTAATTGTTGAGGTTCTTGCAGTAAGTTGCAAGTGAAATTGCATGCAATTGTTGCGACGTGTAAAGGTACCCTGACTCCCACAGGCACCGACTAGTATATGCAATCACTCGTTCATGTCTTTCCTGGACTTGGGTCAGAACTACTCCCAGCCTGCTCCCAGTAGCGTAGAGACTTCCATCGGTGTGCAACGCAAAGGGTTGGGAGAAGTCTGCAAATGTCAAGATGGGGGCATTAGTTAATGCCAGTTTCAAGGACTGGAAGGCTTCCTCCTGGGTACCTCAGTGGAGGGATGGATGTTTGGCACCCCCTGCCATCCCCTTCTGCAGCTCATGCAATGGTGCTTCAATCTTAGTGATGTAAAGAAATTAAGTCTGACTCACTGATATGGTGGTGCTCAGAAGTAAAATATAGCTAATGTAGACAAGTCCAACTTCAGCACACAGAAAGAGCACAAGTTGAAACTTTTGTCATCAAAAAAAGAAAAATCTTTATTCATTCAAGAGTTCCACAGTCCCGAGTGAAATTCAACATTTCAGCTTATCCAGTCTTCATCAGTGACTGTTTTATCTAGATAAACATAATACATATTATCAACATCATATTATATAGAACAAAATACATTTTCTTTTTAAAACAAGGAAGATAAAAAATTGTTTAACAAAATATTCAAGTTGAAAATGTTACGAACAATAAAGAGCATAGACAAAAGATGTGATTAATGTATTTGATCCAGATAGTAGACCAGACTGGTGTGAGCACCGTGAAAATTTGTTTCAAGGTTTCAATCAAACTTTGGTTTTACCTCCACATCTCCTCTCCCCCTCCCAAGACTAACTACTTTTTCTGCTTTACATCACCTGTCGTATTTACTGCATCATCTCACCCTGCTTATGTATATGTGTGTGCCTCCAGAATCTGTGTCATTATCAGCCTGATGAAGAGGCCATAGTGTCTCGAAATCTTGCTTTGCTTTTTCTTACCATCTTTTCAGTTAACCATTAAAAGGTATCAACCACTGAGGACTCTCAGATTCTAATATTTTTCTAATAAATGAATATTTACACACTGTGAGTGTTCAGGAGTTGGGTCAGTTACTTTTACTGCTGCCTGCTGGGTGTACAGGTGCTTATAGCAAGAGAACTACAGGAAGTACAGTACAGTTTACATATTCACAAAGGTCTGCCGAGTACTATTCAAGGAAGTATTAGTATCATACTGAAAAATGAACTGACAGAGTCCCTATAAATAACACTGGGGAACAATTTGAAAAATATTTTCTGTTGAGTTAGGTTTTTGAGCTGATTAATACTAAAATTGGCATGCTGATTCCGTCAGCTTTTTTCTAGCACGTCAAGTTTTTCCTCCACAACTTACCGTACCTGCCAGAGAAGCACAATTGCACTGATATCTGTAATAAGACTTGTTATCTGATTACAATTCGACTCATATAGAGCTACGTGGCAACTTGTGAAGGCCACTTCACACACACAGATATCTGAGTCCAATATCTGAACAGATCTCTGGTTGCAGTGAAATCATGGATACATTGCTCCATTTTGTGGCTGTGTACAACATGGAGCAATGCATTCATGATTTCACTGCAACCAGAGATCTGTTCAGATATTGGACTCAGATATCTGTGTGTGTAAAGCGGCCTTAAGAGTAGTCACAACTGAGACAGTGTGGTGAGAGGTGTGTGCAGCTCCCAATACGTCATAATTATCAATATCTTGAAAAAAAAAACACTTTTTAGGTACAGTAGTTTACATATTTTTGAGAAGACTAAAATCCTATAGTTCAAAAACTTGACGTGATAGAGAAAAACTGAGATCATTTCAGCATCCAAAAATTTATTAAGAACAGCTGTCTGACCTAACTCCTAAAAAATTGTGTTCCCCAGTGTAATGAAAAACAGTGACGGGTCCCTCGTATTTTGATACCCAGCACACAGCTGGGTGCTGGTATTCTCAGCTACGGTATGCTCCTCTTCCATGGGGCAAGTCAGTTTAACATCTGTCCCCACCTTAGATCTCTCCGCATTGGACATTTCTGGGAGATATGCCCACTTCCTCCACAGGTACAGCAGGTGACTCTACTCTCCACAGGCATGAGACGTGGCTGATTCAGTTGTTCCAGATACTTTCGCCTCTCTTCGGTCTGTGGTACACTACATCTGTTAGCCAATGAGGGAGGGGTTCCTCTGATACTGTGTAATTTCTCTCTTATTTCCTGTAATTCTTCTTGTAACCCTCAAGCCCAGTCTGGTTCTGAGTCTGGTAACATGGCAGTGGCCACTTCTTGACTATGAACCACACCAGTTGTAGCAGACGCCTCCTGCTCCCGGACTTTCACTCCCACACCCACTTCTTGGAAACTCATGTCAGGGTTATATAGTAACTGCTCTCACAGGTCCTGTCCTATGGAAAGATCTCTTGACTCTTCTGCAGAGGAGACAACGCTCCACATGCATGACTGCTTTCTCCTGCTTTCTGGCGCCAACTTTATCTTTCCAGTCACATCCTGGGCTTTTATACCTTGCTGCTAAGTTACTGCTATCCCCTGACTTGCTCCTTCCCTGATATCCTTCCCTCCAGGAACCTGCTTACTAATTGTTTGTTTCTGGACAATATATTCAGCCAGCAGAGGGCAGTGTCCTTTCACTAATCCTGCTTGTTCTGTTTGAATGAAAAGACAGTTGTGTCCACATTTCTGCAGGAAACACAAAAAGCCTGTAGGAGAGGAATTGTGTGTTGCCTTTGTACACTGGTCAAACTTGTTGCAGTTGTTGACATAGAGATGGCAGCTTACAACCAGAAAAAGTCTTAATATAAGGTAACTTAGGAGGTGATAGTCTCTCAAAGGGAGCACTAATGAGTCCGTTAAGCCATGTGCACACCTAGTGTGTTTGGTGCATTTTTTTATGCATTTTTACTTGCAGATTTTTATCAATTCTGCAAGTGAAAATGCATCCCAGCTATGTATATGGGTTTTCTGAACTGCTGTTCCCACCTTCAGGTTTTTTCACCTGCAGATTTTTGTGCAGAAAAAAGAAGCAACATGCAAATTTTTGTGCATTTTTCCCTGCATTATTCTCACAGACTATATACCTGCTTCTTGGAAAATTAGAAAGTGCAGCCCCCATCATCCCCTTGCAGCCCCCATCATCCCAATGCAGCCCCCAATATCCCCATCATCCCCTTGCAGCCACCATCACCCCCCTTGCAGACCCCAATATTTCCATCATCCCCTTGCAGCCCCTATCATCCCCATGTACATGCAGTTCCCAATGCCCCCATTAGGTACCTGCAAAAAAAAACACACACACACAGATACCTTACACACAACCTCCCCTCCCAACCCCACACACATCCCTTTTCTCACCCGTTGTGCCATTTTAATTCTGGCGCCACTCTCAGCTCCATGCCTCAGCTGCCATAGATGTATGGTACCGCCGGCTAATCAGAGACCGGCAGCCCACTGGCTGATCAGAAGCCAGCATGTAACGTCATGTAATGACATTAGCTGCTGGCCTCTCATTGGGCGGCGGCTGCTGGCCTCTGATTGGCCAGTGACATTGTACTTGTATGGCAGCTGACAACGGCGCTGGAATAAATACAGCGACGGTCATCAGCAGTAAATCACAATATAATCACAGTTGCATGGCCTGGTAGGCAGGCATGCTTAAAATAAACTTTGTGTGGTGCCCCACTGGTCAGGACACCACGAGGGGTACTGCATCCAAGCCAGGGTGTGGTTCTCCAGTAGTCGCAGAAGGGGGATGTAAGGTGTAAAGATCCTCAAAACATATACACTTAGGGCCTAGGGGGCCCTGCAAAAACCCTGGGGAGAGGACCCAGTGACACCCAGTGAGACAACAGGGGTAGAGAAGTGTGGCTGGGAGGAAAAAGGAGTTGAGTTTCAGTTGGAAGGGGAAAAAGAGAACAGAACAGTTAAAGTGGAACAGTGAACTGCGAGTGTGCAGAGCTGAGAGAGCTGGGAAGTCGAGTCGAGTCAAGTGAAGAGGAGTGCGGAGGAGAAAACAGAAAGACTGCCGAGAAGGGGCTTGAGCTGTGTAACGCTCATCCCAGAACACTGAGAGGAAAGAACCCTAGGGGCACCGGCAGAGCTGAATTGGCCCATGCACCCGAATCCAGAGTTGGTGATACCGGCTAGAGGGGTTGTGGTCAGAAACAGGGACCGGACCTGAACACGGCACGGGGATTCTTACCCAAACCATTGAACCGGAGACTACGAGCTTCTTAGGAGCTGTGACTTAAATACCTGGGATATACCTAGAGAAAGCTGCCGAACAAGGGTCCAAGGAAAAGGTACCAGTCACCCACTCATACCCGGGGCTGCAGGATCAGGGCTTTGTGCACAGTGGCGCTTCAAGGAGCGCTGAGGAACAGGACCAGTGAGAGGCAGAAGGCAGGCACACCACCAAGGATCTCATACTTACTACCCCCATCTCCTAAGACTACGCAGGCCGGAGTTTACCCAAAAGTATGTAACATCTTTGACCTGTTGAACTTGAAGCTTGCTGAGAGTAAACCCAGGTGCAGAATTGCAGAAGTGTGTAAGGCTGCTTTCACATCAGCGGTTTTCGCTGATCGCGGCAGTTGCGGTGAAAAAAACGCAACTGCCGCGATTACCACATAACGGCCGCACTTGCGGTTCACTTGCAGTAAGCCCCATACAATGTCTATGGGGCTTGCGGTAAGTGTGCGGCAGGTGCGGCAAGTGAGGTTTTGACACTTGTGGCAGGTTCGGCGGCAAAAAAAACGCGGTATGCCGCGTTTTTTTCACGTTCCGCACTTGCCGCACACTTACCGCAAGCCCCATAGACATTATATGGGGCTTGCCGCAAGTGAACTACAAGTGCGGCCGTTATGCGGTAATCACGGCAGTTGCGTTTTTTTCACTGCAACTGCCGCGATCAGCGAAAACCGCTGATGTGAAAGGGGCCTAAGACTGTGTTATTTCTGCGGTGAAGGCTATTGCACAAGGTAACGGTGCCTGAGATAATCCCTGCCTGCCAGAGACTATTAATCCTTATTCCCGCTGCCCTGGGGAACTGCTCCTCCCGTGGGGAGCCACTACATCCCAGCTGCCTCTCCACCATCCCCAGAGGTTCTGCAGCAGCGGCGGCTCCTCATAGCTGCAAACCATGGGTGGCATCACAAACCTTTATCCCTAAAACCACTCAACCCTATACATTCCCCAAGAATGCTTTAACACTGAACCCAGGGTCACGGAGCCGGGTCTCAACCCCTGTGACTCCCCAGATGAAGCAGTAAAGCCCGGTTAAAAGTATCCCATGGCCCAGGAGCGCATCATTTGCTAGCTCTTATTTTCGGGGAAGGCTTTATATTAAACACAGTAGCAAAACCTCTACTACGCCTTACTTTGGGGGATGTCCTATTTTCAGGAAAACACAATAACATAAATGCATGGGGAAAAACAAAGAAAAATGCACCTAAAATGCCTCTGCAGCATTTTGTCTGGAAGGAGATGCATTTTTTGGAGCGGAAATAAACTGCTGGGTGGGCATGTAGTGAGGTGAGCAATTCAGATTGTATCATAGAAATGGATATGGAAATGAACTGTGCACAGTCCGCTACTGCCCCTTGTGGACAAGTGCTGAAACAAACGCAGGGAAGTGGAAAATTCCCTTTTCAGCAAATGTGTTTACTCAGGAAGAGAGAGCAGCAGGAAGTCAGTACAGATCCAGAGCTGAGCCAGGGGAGACCTGCTTGTGGATGTCTGTTGAAAGAGGGCTACTTTGCTACACCTTGCCGGAAAAATCACCCCGCAGAAGCCCCCGTGACAGATCCTGGGCCACTGGACTTTGGTGCTGTGACTCTGGCCGCTCTGCAAAACCTTGCCCGCCGAGCACCCGGAGTGCATGTGCAGGGGCCGTGACCGACATAAGGGAGCCATTTGTACTGCCGTGATCTCCCTCCTGCTGCTCGGGGTGCCCCGAGACTGAGAGAGACTTCTGTGCTGATGTGGGCCCCCTTCTGCTGCTCGGTGTGCCCTGAGACTGGGAGAGACTAACAAAGAAAGATTCCGTTACCTGCGGAAGGAGACCAAAGAAGAAGACTGAGGAGTTTCCCCCTTCAGCGCTGCACCGGGACCCGTCCTCGTGAGATCCCCAGGCCTGCGACGTGGGAGCGACATCTTCTTCTGTGATAGACTGGTACGTGATTTTAGGGAAAGTTAGGGAAAGATACCTTCATTGTTGTGTTTTTTTCTTGCTGCGTACCCGGAAGAAGTGAAGATCCAGAGACTCTAATATATACAAGTGCGCATATAGTTCGGTTGACTGTGATATAAACATGTTTGCCAGTAAAGAAACGTTATTATCGGTTAAACCTGAGTATGGGGATTCTGTTGAGAAAGATCATACACACACACCCGCGGCCTTACCACCGGTCGCTACAGGCACATAGCCTTACACACTGAATAGTGGGTCAGAGCTCAATGCTTATGCAAAAAACATGATACTACAACCATCACATCACCACTGGCACCCAAACTGCTCCACTGTGACACCCCCTCCTCCCATGCCTTCAATATCGCCTTACTGGTGCTGCAGCATCCCTGCCTCCTGTGACCCACCTCTGCTGGGAGATCAATGGCGTTCAAACTGCTCTGCCATGACACCCCATCCTCCCATGCCCGCAGCATCGCTGACCCTACCTCCTGTGGCCCTGTTCCACCGCTGCCACACACTCCCCAATAAGCTACGTCCCGATTATAAGACAGACCTCAATGTAACGTTGAAAAAAAAATTCCTCTAGCTTTTCTTCCTAGGTTTGGGGTGCATTTTATAACCCAGAGCTTTTTATAAAACAAAAAATGTTATATTTATTTTTTGTTAGGGAGTGGGGCAATTCAAGGGAATCTGTCAGGTCAAAAATCCATATGTACCAGGGCCGCCATCAGGGGCTCACTGGCCTGATTCCTGTTAGTGGCCTGCTGAAGCAGAGGGGCCAGGCAAGCCGTTGCATGCAGCAGCGGGGCCACGGATGTGCAGGAGGTGGGACCACAGACATTCAGGGGGTGGGACCATTTCCTCAAAGTAGGACACCACTCAGACTAATCAGGATCGACAGGTGCACATCTCGGGTCCACCCACCATCTTTATCATATCCTTGATCCCTACCTGAGCTCATCATGTGACACCTTACTCCTCCCCTCCATATGACATCATCACAGGTCCTGTTGTGGTGAGTATATGATGTGTGTGTATGTGTGGCTGTCTATCTGTGTCTGTCTCTACACAGCACTATTCTGTATATACAGGTCCACAATGCATCTTGTCTTGCAGTGTGTCTGTATATACTGTATGTTTATAGTGGGGACCTGTATGTACAGTACAGTGCTGTATATACAAGATATACATCCGGCAATCACTAATGTGAATACGGCTGGCAGGCTCTAATGTGCATACTGCCAACAGACTCTAATGTGCATAAGGCCGGCAGTCTCTAATGTGCATATGGCCGTCAGTCTCTAATGTGCATACGACCGTCAGTCTCTAATGTGCATGTGTGGCGCCTCTCTGGCAGGACGCCACAGGGAGATACTGCACCCAAAACAGAAGGTCAAGTGCCTCTGTAGACGTGGATGAGGAGGAAAATACAGAGTGTGTACCCAAAACACGCTCATAGGACACCTTAGCACAGGGGACTGGTATTCAGTAGGTCCCAGGGGGTGGAGCCTAGAATAGCGGGAAGACGTGAGAGACAGTTACAGAGAGTAGTCAGTCAGATGGTGACAGAAGAGGAGAAAGGACGGACGCAAGGGACCCTGCGGTCGTGACAGGAGGGCATCTCTAAGAAAAGAGGTGACCCAGACAACAAAGGACACTCCAGGACTGGTTGGAGCCAGCTGGAGAGTCCAGGTCAACACCGGTAAACCAGAACCGAGGCGGTTAGTTTACAGTTCATCCCAAACCACAGACCGGCAGGCTGTGGGCCTAAAATTAGGAGCCACAGCACCACAAGGCTAAATCCCACTTCTGTCCCAAAGTGGGTCCAAGACACTAACAAGGGAAAGGACTAAATACCGGTGACGGGAGGGATTGTCTTCTCACCACTCCTGTCCATACTGGAAAGGAGTCAGAAGTACCTTTTATATATATTATTCCTTTATATAGCACTATTAATTCTATAGCACTTTACATACATCAGTAATGCTGTCCCTATTGAAGCTCACAGGGAGGAAACTGGAGTGCCTGGAGAGAACATACAAACTCCTTGCAGATATTGTCCTTGGTGGGATTTGAACCCAGGACCTGGGGACCTCAGTGCTGCAAAGGCTGCAGTGCTAACCACTTGAGCCACCGTGCCTGCCTGTAACAGACCTGGGGACCGGCGATTGGGCTCTTTAGTGTGGTTAACAAGAGAGCTAAAGCAAAACACAGACCAAGAATATTATTGTAGAGACACCTCTGACAGACTCTGGAAAAGCCTTCACAATCCGCGGCTACAACCCCCGATGAATCCAACTGTACCGTGTACCCATATCATCTGGTACCAGTAAAGAACTGTTTGAGCTAATCTGGTTTCTGGCATCAATAATTAGTCGCCCAGAAGGCTCCTGCAGCACCACAGAGCCAAGGACTACGACTCCTCTCATCAACCCCGCTGCCCTGAGATAAGGCTCCGCTTGTGGGGAGCTGTACTACCAAAGCTGCTTCACCATCACCTCAGCGGCCGGATGCAGCGCTGGTAACCACATTACCGGGTACCACAGGTAGCGTCGCGTTTCCTTATTCCCAAGTTCACATTCATCCCCATCAGCCAATTGAGTGCCCAGTGCACGGAACCGGGACACGACCAGCCATGATCCCCCCACCGAAACCACCATCCCGGTATCCGAGTAACCACTTCCCTGCCGGCCCGAATCAAATCTGGCGTCACAAACAGGATCCCGTGCCTGGTAAAACCGAGTACTGTGTGCCTTAAATTGGACTTTTATTGACTGAACCTTATTTCACTGCGTAGGCCCAAAATGGCGGGGCTAGAGATGTGACTGAAATGTGCTGGCCCAGGGGCGTGCCTCGGCCCCTCATCCAAGGAGGGCCATGCAAGAGGCGCCAAACTGTCTCCTCGCCCCCCTTGCCAATAAACATCCAAGGGGGCGGGTTGGGAACCGGACTGCACCAGCTCGGGACTATAAAAAGTAAACAGGGTGCGGCCGGAGAGCAGAACGAGAGACCTTGGCTGTTACCGGACCTGTTACCCGTCAGCGGCCTGTTCACAATGTCGGTACCAACGATCTCCGACTTGATCAGAGAAGTCGAGGAGGATGTGAGAGCCAACCGTGCTGCCCCGGGGGTGCCCACGCTGGAAATTGTGGGGGTGGACCTCAACTTCTGGCGGGCAGCCTTGCGGGATCTGCGAGCCCGACTCCAGGAGACTATGGAGTGGACCGTCCGGCATTGGAGTGCCGAGATGGTCTTACAGCTGAGCCGTAGGATGGAACAACAACAGGGGCTCACGCTAGACCCGGAACCGGTAGTGTCGGTGGAGCTAGAAACCGAGCACTCAGTAGCCGGAGATGCTGCCCCTACATTGCCACTGCAAGTTGCTACAGCTGGAGCAGAGGCAATCCAGGCCGATGACCAGAATCCGGTTCCAGAGGGTCCAGAGCCAGAGGACAACACTGCCAACGTTGAGTCTGACAAGGAGGAGACCGCCGAACTGGGAGACCTGATCCGGTTCTCCGAGGAGCAACCAATCGGCGGCGCAAGGCGTCCGGGCCCCGCGAGCTATGGTGGGCCGATCGCCTGGAACAACCAAAAGACCGGCCCAGCATGGAGATGAGGCGGATTGGATACCGGCCTCCAGCCCCGACCCCGCACTCCTGGCAACCCATCAGGATACCACAGTTCCAAGATCACGAGGCGGAACGGCAGAGGCGACGAGAAGCATGGTGGGCTAACGAAATGGAGACCCGCCAGGCCCGCGCCGTTGCCAGGACCCAACCACTCGCTGCCACTGGATCAAAGCAGGAAAGGTACTGTGATGGCGTTCAATTTGTCACCGGGTACGCTTTTGCCCGAGAGGTAGACCTCTATGAAGAGATCTTTGTGGGGAGAAGAGAGGTCGAACCCCACTCCCAAAGGCCACCCAGATCATGACCTGTACCGGGGGGATAAGATCTCTTATGAATGCTATGCTGGACCCCGGGGTTGGTTTGCTGTACAGTCATAAAGAATGATTTGTTACCATAACCCGTATTGTTTATAGTTAAATGTGTGATTTCTCCTGTTAAACCTAAAAAGACTCACATAGACTTTAAATGTGAACTTTTGTTTTCAGAGCCTGATTGAATTAAGTCAGAGACTCAATACCCGGCCCCTGTTTGCCGATGTGGACTAGAATTGTTATTGTTTAAATGCAACGTTCGAAGCCCAGTGCCTCCCGCAAGGAAGAAACAAAGTAATTGTTTTGTTTTTGTTATATTCATGTTTAGTTGTAACCCGGTTAATATGTTAATAAAAAGTTAAGCTCAAACCCGATTTGGTTGTGACACTCACAGACGAGTGGATTTAACCAAGGGGGTGTGTGGTGCCCCTTTGGCGTGATGCCATAGGGAGGAGGGAGGTACTGCACCCCAAACAGAAGATGTAGTGCCTCTGAAGATGTGGATGAGGAGGAAAATACAGAGTCTGCACCCAAAACACGCTCATAGGATACCTTAGCACAGGACCCTGGTATTCAGTAGGTCCCAGGGGGTGGAGCCTAGAAGAGTAGGAAGACGTGAGTGACAGTTACAGAGTAGTCAGTCAGACGGTGACAGAAGAGGTGAAAGGACGGACGCAAGGGACCTGCGGTCGTGACAGGAGGACATCTCTAAGAATTTAGGTGACCCAGACAACAAAGGGGGATACTCCAGGACTGGTTGGAGCCGCTGGAGAGTCCAGGTCAACACCGGTAAACTGGATCCGAGGCGGTTAGTTTATTGTTCATCCCAAACCGCAACTGGCAGGTCCAGCGCCTCCCGGGGGATTAAAACTCAGGTGCAGAGCTGCAACACTGAACAACATAATGTACAAAAACTACAGCAGCACACTGCTAAAGCCAACACATGAGGCGGTCGACAGGGTAGGGGGTGCTCGATACAGGGACTGATGACTACTTGGATGGGGGATCACGGCTGGTCGGTTCCTGGTTCTGTGCCCTGGACCCAAAGTGGCGTGGATGGTGGGGGAATGATGATGATGATGATGGTGGGAGAAGGGAATGTTGTCGTGACGCCACCTGTGATACCTGGTAAGTTATATACCAGCGCTACAGGCCGGCCGCTGAGGTGATGTGATGCCGCTTGCGTGTTAGAGTCCTCATAGGTGGAGCTCTACCTCAGGGCAGCGGGGAAGGATGAGGGAAGTCATAGTAGCATCTCTGCGGTGAATGCTGTGGGCAGCGGCGGTGAAACAGGCACACACACACAATAGTCTTCGTTTCGTCGGTAACACCAGGTCCTCCGGTGCAATTTGGGACTTTCACCTTGGAGAGTTGTGAGGCCTCCTCTGTCACTGTGTATGGTGGTTTGGGGTAAGCTCTGCGGGACATACTAAAAAGAATGAAGAAAAGGAATAAATAAAAAGAATGAAGATGATAACTTATTAGAGAAAGATTATGTAGATGTATAAGGGTAACTTTACACGCCGCCACAGGAAGGCAGCAACTGCCGGGCACTGGGGACAATTGTGCCTGTTGCAATGAAATCACTACGAAATGGCGGCGTGTAAATCGGGAAATTCCTTCCTGTGTCCCGCAGTTCCTTCAGATACCTGTTCCTGAGCCGTGCTCAAAAACAGGAAGGCACAATTCCTATGGTGGTGGCGTGTAATCGGGGCACAGGCAAGGTATTTGCTTGGCCTACGAATTCCCAGGGGCGTGCCACGGCGTCATGGATACCACGCCCCATCAGCGATCATTGGTGGAGGCTCCTGCGTTACGATTGGTTGTCCCTTAACAGGGCGCCATATTTAATGAGCTATCCATTCACAGTCCACAATTGCAATGGCGTCATGTATTAGCCAGCCTTCCTGCGCAGGCTGGCCAATCATGACTCTATTGCGTTGTCCAATCAACGCTTGTGCATCACGGAATACACAACTCTGTCACGCCTATGTACTTACGGCATAAAATATGTACGCCCATATTCCTTTGTGGTAGCGATGTGTAAACCAGGGAAGGTATTCAACAGGAAGTAAGCCGCAGGAGCTGTCGGCACTTCCGGGGAACGCAGATACCTTCAGTGGAGCACGCAATGGCGGCGTGTATATGTGGCATCGGCGATCAGTATCCACCGTTAAAAACATGCGCATGCTCGTGCGGTGGATATCTGTTGCTAGCAACAGTGGCAGTGTGTAAAGGTACCCTAAAAGGTTTCTTGGATATCTAAGGGTGCCTTCACACTGCGGGGTGATCGGGTCATCCCGGACAGCCCCGGACCGGATCACGCCGCAGTGTGAAGGCACCCTAAGGGTACCTTTACACGCGGCTACATTTCTAGGGTGGCTACAGGTAACTTACTGGTTGCAGTGAAATCATGGAGACAAGGTTCTATCTTGTTGCTGTGTACAAATGGAATAATCTCTCCATGATTTCACTGCAACCAGTAAGTTACCTGTAGCCACCCTAGAAATGTAGCCGCGTGTAAAGGTACCCTAAGACATGGACCTAAAATGCTCAGGTAACATAATATACACCTGGTTATATGGGATATGTGTTCATTCTCCTGCAATCTACATATATTTCATGTTCATTCCATGTCTAAAATACCCAAGAAACCTTTTATACATCTACATAATCTTTCTCTAATAAGTTATTATCTTCATTGTTTTTATTTATTCCTTTTCTTCATTTCTTTTTAGTATGTCCCAAGCTCTGCCTATAACTGAACTCACCACTCCTTCTCCCTCTCAGTGTGTTACTCTGTAACCGACTATGAGGACATCCTGTGGGAACCCCTATTCTCCTTTCGGGCCCCTGGTCCTGTGCTTGGTCAGGTTTGAGTGTCTCTTAATTTGTCACCTTAGGGGGATTAGTTCCTCCTGGTCCTTCCCGACTTTTCCTGCGACAATGGATGATTAGCAGTGTTGGACTCCGGTGTCCGGGTGAGCTAAAGGGAAGCCTCTTATGTTCCCTTCTTTAGCGTCCTTCTACTCCTTCACTGGCCTCCGACCTTCTCCCTAGGGTGCAGCACAGCTGGGTCAGTGTTCCCTGGTCCTGGCTTGATCCCAGCGACCAGCTCCTTCACTGCTGCTCTCTCCTCTTTTCACTGCAGACTAACTGGAACTGAACTGAAACTAACTGAATCCTCCCCTCAGGCCTAGATCTGGGATAGGGGATCTGGCTTAAGGCAGCCAGTAGAGCTCCCCCTCCAGGTCTGGGTGGAAGGTGTTGTGTGCTGTATGTACCAAAGTGTAAATCCCTCCTTGCATCGGTGGGTCCTGTGGCAATCCCCAGCAGGAGTGCCACACACATGCAATTGAGAGTGTCAAATGGAATACACACATTTTTTTATTCTGAGAAAAAAAAAAAACTTTATAAGGTTTTTCAACAAGCTCTGATGAAATTTTTTTTTTTAAATACAATTATTACCGTATATACTCGTGTATAAGCCGACCCGTGTATAAGCCGACCCCCCTACTTTTGCCCCCAAAACCTGGGAAAACCTATTGACTCGTGTATAAGCCGAGGGTGGACTCCAGCACAGGTATACAGCCCCCAGCAGTGTGGTATACAGGCCCCCCAATGGTAGTATACAGCAGCCTCCCCAGTGGTAGTATACAGCAGCAGCCCCAGTGGTATATACAGCAGCAGCTCCAGTAGTTAGTATACAGCAGCCCCAGAGGTATATACAGCCCCAGTGGTAGTATACAGCATCCCCAGAGGTAGTATACAGCAGCCCCAGAGGTAGTATACAGCAGCCCCAGAGGTAGTATACAGCAGCCCCAAAGGTATATACAGCAGCCCCAGTGGTAGTATACAGCAGCCCCAGAGGTAGTATACAGCCCCAGTGGTAGTATACAGCAGCCCCAGAGGTATATACAGCCCCAGTGGTAGTATACAGCAGCCCCGTAGGTATATACAGCCCCAGTGGTAGTATACAGCAGCCCCACAGGTATATACAGCCCCAGTGGTAGTATACAGCAGCCCCAGAGGTATATACAGCCCCAGTGGTAGTATACAGCAGCCCCACAGGTATATACAGCCCCAGTGGTAGTATACAGCAGCCCCAGAGGTATATACAGCCCCAGTGGTAGTATACAGCAGCCCCAGAGGTATATACAGCCCCAGTGTAGTATACAGCAGCCCCAGAGGTATATACAGCCCCAGTGTAGTATACAGCAGCCCCACAGGTATATACAGCCCCAGTGGTAGTATACAGCAACCCCACAGGTATATACAGCCCCAGTGGTAGTATACAGCAGCCCCAGAGGTATATACAGCCCCAGTGGTAGTATACAGCAGCCCCACAGGTATATACAGCCCCAGTAGTTAGTATACAGCAGCCCCAGAGGTATATACAGCCCCAGTGGTAGTATACAGCAGCCCCAGAGGTATATACAGCCCCAGTGTAGTATACAGCAGCCCCACAGGTATATACAGCCCCAGTGGTAGTATATAGCAGCCCCAGTGGTATATACAGCCCCAGTGGTAGTATACAGCAGCCCCAGAGGTATATACAGCCCCAGTGTAGTATCCAGCAGCCCCAGTGGTAGTACACAGCCCCCCCTCCTTAATATGGGTCCCCCAGTAGTAATAAACAGCCCCCCCCCTCCTTATCATGCCCCCCCCGGCTGCGGCAGCTGTGAAAATAACAAACACTTTATACATCACCTTCCGGCGCAGCTCTCCGCTCCTCCGGTCCTCAGCTCCTCCGCTCGCAGCTTCTTCTTCCTTGATGTGCCGGCTTGTGACCGCGCGCAGGAAATGACGTCATCTCCTGCGCCCGGTCACATGACACCGGCACAACAAGGAAGAAGAAGCTGCGAGCGGAGGAGCTGAGGACCGGAGGAGCGGAGAGCTGCGCCGGAAGGTGATGTATAAAGTGTTTGTTATTTTCACAGCCGCCGCAGCCGGGGGGGTCATGATAAGGAGGGGGGAGCTGTTTATTACTACTGGGGGACGCATATTAAGGAGAGGGGGCTGTGTAGTGCAATATGCACGGCATCCCCCCGCCGCTGATGGACGGGGGGATGCCGTGCATATTCATTGCACTAATGAGGCGGCCCCACGTGACCGCCTGCGGTCACCGCGGCCCCCTCCTGCCTCCTCCAGCCCCCGGTCACAGCTCGCCCCCCACAGCATACCGTATGACCCGTGTATAAGCCGAGGGGGGGACTTTTCAGCCCAATTTTTGGGCTGAAAAACTCGGCTTATACACGAGTATATACGGTATAAGCAAAAATTCAAAGGAAAAGGTGCAGTAAGTAAAGCGCTAAATAAAGCACGAAACAACTTGGGGTATGTCCCTATCAATTTTGCACATCGAGAGACTGAAATTCTTGCCCATTCTTCCTTGCAAAACAGCTGGAGCTCAGTGAGGTTGGATGGAGAGCGTTTGTGAACAGCAGTTTTCAGCTCTTTCCACAGATTCTCCATTGGATTCAGGTCTGGACTGTGACTTGGCCATTCTAACACCTGGATACGTTTATATTTGAACCATTCCATTGTAGATTTTGCTTTATGTTTGGGATCATTGTCTTGTTGGAAGATAAATCTCTGTCCCAGTCTCAGGTCTTTTGCAGACTCCAATAGGTTTTCTTCCAGAATGGTCTTGTATTTGGCTCCGCCCATCTTCCCATCAATTTTAACCATCTTCCCTGTCCCTGCTGAAGAAAAGCAGACCCAAACCATGATGCTGCCACAACCATGTTTGACAGTGGGGATGGTTTATTTTGAGGGTGATGAGCTGTGTTGCTTTTACGCCAAACATATCCTTTTGCATTGTGGCCAAAAAGTTTGATTTTGGTATCATCTGACCAGAGCATCTTATTCCACATGTTTGGTGTCTCCCAGGTGGCTTGTGGCAAAATTCAAACAAGACTTTTTATGGATATCTTTGAGAAATGGCTTTCTTCTTGCCACTCTTCCATAAAGGCCATATTTGTGCAGTGTACGACTGATTGTTGTCTTATGGACAGACTCTCCCACCTCAGCTGTAGACCTCTGCAGTTCATCCAGAGTGATCATGGGCCTTTTGGCTGCATCTCTGATCAGTCTTCTTCTTGTTCGAGATGAAAGTTTAGAGCAGGGGTGGGGAACCTTTTCTCTGCAAAGGGCCATTTGGAAATTTAGAATATCATTCGCGGGCCGTATAAATTCGCGCACCGGTACAAGGTGGCCAGAGGCGCACGGGTACATGGGGGCCAGAGGCGCACGACACACGGGTACACGGGGGCCTGAGGCACACGACACACGTGTACACGGGGGGCCAGCCTCCCTGTCTCCCCCACAGCCTCCCTGTCTCCCCCACAGCCTCCCTGTCTCCCTCACAGCCTCCCTCACAGCCTCCCTCACAGCCTCCCTGCCTCCCCCACAGCCTCCCCCACAGCCTTCCTGTCTCCCCCACAGCCTCCCTCACAGCCTCCCTGCCTCCCCCACAGCCTCCCTGTCTCCCCCACAGCCTCCGTCTCCCCCACAGCCTCCCTCACAGCCTCCCTGTCTCCCCCACAGCCTCCCTGTCTCCCCCACAGCCTCCCTCACAGCCTCCTTCATAGCCTCCTTCACAGCCTCCCTCACAGCCTCCCCCACAGCCTCACTCACAGCCTCCTTCATAGCCTCCCTCACAGCCTCCTTCACAGCCTCCCTCACAGCCTCCCCCACAGCCTCCCGGTCTCCCCCACAGCCTCCCCCACAGCCTCCCTCACAGCCTCCCTCACAGCCTCCCTCACAGCCTCCTTCACAGCCTCCCCCACAGCCTCCCTCACAGCCTCCCTCACAGCCTCCCCCACAGCCTCCCCCACAGCCTCCAGCAAAACTTACCATTGAGCTGTGGATGTGGAGCAGGGGTGCCGGAGCCCGGAGGGCACATCTGCAGGACGCTGCCTGCGGGGAGTAGCTGCGGGCCTGCGGCAGCTAGCGGTGGGCGCCGCCATGTTCTTTGTGGCCGGCGCCCACTAACAGTACAGCCGCTCGGTGGAAGCTGAGACTTCAACAAAATGGCCGCAGCTAATTGGAGACCGCGGCCATTGTGTAGAGGTCTCAACCTCTATTGACCGGCTGTACAGTTAGTGGGCGCCAGCCACAAAGAACATGGCGGCGCCCACCGCTAGCTGCCGCAGCTTCTCCTCGCCAGGGCCGGGCGGCGGTCGATCGCCTAGCTGTCGTCCCTGCCCTGGCGGGCCGGATGAGATAACGTGGCGGGCCGGATCCGGCCCGGGGGCCGGACGTTCCCCACCACTGGTTTAGAGGGACGGCCGGGTCTTGGTAGATTTTCAGTGGTCTGATACTCCTTCCATTTCAATATGATCACTTGCACAGTGCTCCTTGAGATGTTTAAAACTTGGGAAATCTTTTTGTATCCAAATCCGGCTAAAGGCCTTGTTACATGGCACAACATCATTAACGACATGGCTGATATGTCACAGGTTTGGAGGCGTACCAGCGATGTCGTTGTGACCTCGTTGCGTGTGACTCTGGCATGTTGCTACAATAAATCATTGGATCGGAGTTGACAGGTTTATCAACATGTTGTAAAACCTGACGATATCGACTCCATCAACCTGCTGCATCGTTCTGTGTAATACCGCGATAACGATGTCGTGGACAACTTCGCCCATTCACAGGTTTGCGAACGATCCCTGCTCACAACATCGTTGGTGAGTTGTTCACGATATCTAGACGTGTGACATCTCACCAGTGATGTTAAAATGATGTAAAAAATGACAGCATGTCCCCGAGATTGTTACCGACATTGTTGTTGTGTTGTGTAACGGGGCCTTAAGTGTGATATCATTTATTGTGATAGATCAGGTAAGGGAGGTGCGCAAGATGGGGGAACGATGAGGAGTTCAGTTTTGTCTACGTTTAGTTTAAGGAAGCGAGAGGAGAAGAAGGAGAATATGGCTGATAGACACTGGACAGCAGAGAGGTGACGTCTGGGCCAGAGAGATAGATCTGAGTGTCATCAGCGTACAGGTGATACTGGAAGCCATGGGACTTTATGAGTTGTGCTAGGCCAAGAGTATAGATGGAAAAACACTTGCCAAATTCATTAAGAAACACATGCCTCTTTATTCAAGTCAGAAGCACAAAGCTTGATTGATTGGGGCCCCAGTGTCTTCACCCGCACACCACCGTTCTGTCATGTTCGTGACTCAGAATTTTCTTTAGAGACACTGTGTATGTTATACTATTTAATTCCTCTAGATCTACCTATATATGCATGTACTGAGACATAGCAGTATACCATTTAATAATTCATGCTATTACTTTGGGGAATGTGGTGATGGTTGGTTTTCTGACAATATTGAGCGATACTTCAAAAAGGAAGCAGAGAATTTTGCCTGATCTGACGCTTGGGAGACAGACTGGAGCTGATCATTAGGGCTTGGTTGGTATTCTACAGAAAAGACTTTTTTTTTATAACATTCACAGAATATTTATAGATCAGCAGCTGCTCAAACTATTGTGCAGATTCTGCAGAACGAATAATCAGATCTGCACACACCATTATGTATCAAGTATTTGGACTATTTCTTGCAATTAATAAAAGGAAGCCTGTAACTCCCAAATTTTAAATGGTCTATCCAGTGTTGTAGAGGATTAAGCGAGTATATAATAATCATACTAGCAATGTACATGTTACTGGTACTATGAAAAAATAACTTAGCTCATATGCAAGTAAGGTCTCAGTGCACCTTTGGCGTGGCCATGATCTGGGCGCACCGTTACACCTCTTCATTTGCATTTTGCAGCCCACCTTATCATTTGATTGTCAGTGTTCATCCCCAGGGGTCTCAAACTCAGTCAGACACTCAGTCTCAACTCTTTAAATGAGGGTTCTCAAACTCTGCTGGGTATGTGGTCTGAAGATAGAAAAAATGATAATTTGGGGGGCCGAATTCCTTGTAGGACTAAGGCTACTTCCACATTTGCGTTCCCCTCCGCAGCGTTCTGCGGAGGGGAGCCGCAATGTGACCGCAGCACCGCAAGCCAAGCACAGTCAAGCGCAGCACTGTGCTCTCCCATTATAAAGATAGGGGCTGGCAGTGCTGCGGTCACATTGCGGCTCCCCTCCACAGAACGCTGCAGAGGGGAATGCAAATGTGAAGGCAGCCTAAGTGACATTTTTAGTGATATCATTTTCTATATTCGGCTATGTTCACACACAATTTGCGTTTTTTTTAGCACTCTTAAAAGCACTTGCGTTTTTTTAAGAGTGCTAAAAAATGTCCCTTGTGTGTCTGAAAGGATTTGCCACGTTTTTGGACTTAGTCATTTTTTCACCAAAAACGCAGGCAAAAACACAAGCGTTAACGCAGGGTGCATAAATGTGCCTTTTAAAAACGCATGTGTTTCCCATAGGGCCCCCATGTTAAAAAAACGCATGTGCGTTTTTTTCAAAAACGCATGCGTTTTTTTAACATGGGCCCCTATGGGAAACGCATGCGTTTTTGAATGGCACTAAAAGGTACTAATGTACCATGCGTTTTTGCATGCGTTTCCTATAGGGCCCCATGTTAAAAAAACGCATGCGTTTTTGGAAAAACGCACATGCGTTTTATTACAGCACCCAAAAACGCTGCATGCAGCGTTTTTTGGACTGGGGGTAAAAAACGCAAATGGAGCTGAAAAACGCAGCTACACTCAAATGTACCCTGCGTTAACGCACCTGCGTTTTTTTTAACAGCCCAAAAACGCAGAGATGGTCAAAAAAACGCATGTGTGTGAACATGGCCTTCAATACACCTTTTGATCACTTTTTTTTTCATGCCAAGACGTATGAAAGCTGTGATTAAAAATCATGGTTATTCCACAAAATATTAATTTCTGAACTCTTCCTGAGTTAAAACATGAGTATTGTTGTTTCTAAATGAATAGAATATGAACTTGTTTTCTTCGTATTATTTGAGGTCTGAAAGCACTGTTTCTTTTTACTATTTTGATGCAAATAAATACATTTTTAGCTTTGAATTTCGTAAAAACATGGTGTCAGTAGTTTATAGAATAAAAGAACAATGTACATTTTACTCAAAAATATACCTAAAAAGAGAAAAATCAGAGTAGCTGAAAATTTTGCAGTGGTGTCTTAATTTTTCCCAGAGCTGTAAATGAAGTGATGTGCGTGTGCATTCTGCTTCCTTATTTGTGTGGTGTAATTTTTACTATTTACTTACAGGTTCATAATGGCCGGGGTCTATTGGGCTTGGTGCCGGCTGGCAATATTCTGATGGAATTAACTAATTACTCAGTCTCCCAACCACACAGAGCAGCTGGAAACATTAGGTAAAGCTCCAGAAAATGGCACTTCTATGAATGTGCCATTTTCTGGGGCGGCTGTGATTCGCAGCATAGGACGCTAGAGCACTTGGGCCTCCTCACCCTGAGGATTCCAGCCCCCAGCTCCCTAGGTTTACCTGGCTGGCAACCAAAATTACTGCGGAGCCCAACGTCATTTTTTTTAAATTATTTCTTTAAAAAATGTTAAAAAAGGGCTTTCTTGTATTTGTGATTACCAGCCAAGTTCAAACCAGCCAGATGGGGTGGTGGCAGGCTGTCACTACCTGTTTTTCCTCTGCTGGTGAACAAAATTACAGCGGAGCCCCAAGTCAATTTTTTAATGGATATCACGTCAAGAAACCTTTTTTTTGTTTTTTAATTTTCAGCCTAATCTAGCTTTATTCACAGTCACAACAGTGTACAATTGTAAAAAAAGCAGCAAAATCTGATTAAAAAAGCACCAAATCACCATCGTTTCCGTACGGATCTTTGAAACATGGTGCGGTTTTCAGACATCAAAAATCTGCAGCGCACATTCTAAGTTGGTACATAGCCTAAAAAATTAACCAAATACTCAGAGTGTGCACATGGCCTAAGTTTGACATACGGATTTCTGTTGTAGATTTGTCTGCTGATCCATATGCTAAAGATCCCCAAAGTCAATTGTGGAGCGCTAAGGGCTGGGGTACCAACCAGCTGGTCATGGGTTAAGTTCACGATGGCTGTGCCCAGTGCTGTGGCGCTTGCACACATTGAAAAGGGAGAGCAAAAATGGGAAATTAAAAATAATAAGAAAATAATAAAATAAGTTTTGTGACTCCAGTTGGGATTTCCAGTCAGTAGGTGTCCGGCACTGCAGGTTGATAGGTGGGAAGGCAGTGAAGATGTTTAAGCCTTCCTAACCAGGGCTGGCCCCCAGGAATAATGATGATGGGGGAAGTAGTAGCAATGATGGGTGCACAGGGAAAGAATGCACACAAAGTCAGTCTATTTGCTTTTACCTTTTACTGAAGATTGTTACATCAAGTCCAGGGTTACAAGCACAACTAGGCATGTGGTCTGGTCAGTCTGGGAAGAACTGCAGTCCGCTCTTCTGGGTGGGTATAGTGGCCTACCTGCTGACTTGTCTTTGTTAAGGATTCTAGGTGCCTTTGAATTGTCCTTTACTTCCTTGTTGCTGTGGATAACCTCCAGCCAGGCTAATAGTGTGTATTCTGTGCGTATCCGTGCTCGCTTTGGTGCAGTTCCCTAATCCTATAGTACTACGACCACCCCGGAAGGTTTCACTTGAGTGGCTAATGAACATTGAACCTACTAACTTCCAACTCTGTTCTTCACCTGATCCCTCTGTAGAGCTCATGCAATGGCCGTAAGGGCTGGGGGGTACTCAGTAGCCGTGCCGTTTAACTGGCTTGGGGAGGTCACGGTGGCTGTGGCCCAGCTCCATGGCCCTGGCTGTGCAGTGAAGGGGTTATTTACAGGTAGTTTAGTAGTCTATTTCGTGACGCCACCTGTGGTATTCAGCCAGGGATGGGTGACGCTGCTGGTTTAGGCCTCTGGGGCAGCTGATGCGACAGCCTGGTGGGTATTGCTCCCCACAGGTAGACCAGGGTCCCAGGGACAGGGTGAAAGTCTATGGGATCGATGGTAATGGTCGTTGGGGTGCAGGACAGAGGGCGCAGAAAATAATCTGAGGACACAAAAGGGTGTAGTTTCCATTACCTTTATTTGGCAGATGGTTTTGCAGTACAGGGCACTGGTTACCAGGTTGTAAAGGGTGTCTGGTCAGCCTTGAAGCATTTGGGGATCCACCTCAGCAGCTGGGTTCGGGAGCCTTCCTGCTGTGCTTACCCTTTTGGGTCCCTGCTGCTTGTAGCTATGCTGCGGCCCTCTTCCTGAGTGTTGGTTCCTACCCCATATGGCAGACAGCACGAGCCTTTCACCGGCACCACCATGCTGATGGTGGCTCCAGGCTCTCAATCCACTGTGGTGCCGCCGGGTCTTCGGTGCGGTCAAGAGACTTTCAGCCTCCTGTCCTCCAGATTTCCTCCGGGACTTACAGTGGCCGTGCACCCAAGAACTCTGGCGTCCTCTCTAGCGCCTCTCCCCAGAGCTCTCCTCTACACGTCCTCTCCTTTCCCTTTTCTCAGACTTAGGGTACCTTTACACGCGGCTACTTTTCTAGGGTGGCTACAGGTAACTTACTGGTTGCATTGAAATCATGGAGACAAGGTTCTATCTTGTTGCTGTGTACAAATGGAATAATCTCTCAATGATTTCACTGCAACCAGTAAGTTACCTGTAGCCACCCTAGAAATGTAGCCGCGTGTAAAGGTACCCTTACTGACTTTCTAACCCTAACCCCTCCTCATTGTCAGAACCAGGGCAGCTCCCCTGAACTCAGGTGCAGAGCTCCCTCTTCTGCCCCAGAGTCAGGTCTGGTGTTGAATGCTGGGTGTTACCTAGCGTGGGGACTTCCTCCTGCTTCCAGGCATGACATCACCCCCTGTGAGAGGCAATGCCACTGTTGCAACCGGACCACTGGGGTGCCACACTGACCAGCTCCCTCCAGACAGAACCTTCTCCTTTTCCTTAGACTGTGTTCACACGTTGCGTATTTGTGCATTTATGCGCTTTTTTGCACTTTTGCCGAAATGCATTCACACGTTTCGTATGTTGGTGTCTTTTTATGGACGCGCTTTCACTGCAAAGCGTGTCTGCAAAAAGAATGACCATGTCAATTCTTTGCACATTTTTACGTTCACTTTTCCCATAGGCCACATTATAAAATATGCTTGGGAAAAGCGTAGGTAAAAATACGCAGCGTGTGAAAGCAGGTGCGCTTTTTTGCGCAAAACTCAGCAGTAAGCGAGCAACTGCATAAAAACACGCTAAATATGCTACGTATTAACATAGCCTTACTCCATTTTACTACTCACAACAGTTTACCCCTCCCTCCAACTAGAGGATGAGTCACAGTCTGAGGCCCCTTTTACATCAGCGTTTTTCGTTGATTGCGGCAGATCCGGTAGATTTACTGCATCTGCCGCCTAACGGTCGCACTTGCGGCACACCTGCGGCAAGCCCCATGCATTGTCTATGGGGCTTGCTGCAGGTGCGGCAAGTGCGGTATTGCGGTGATCTGGCAGTTGTGGCAATGCAAAAAAAACGCTGCTGACCGCGTTTTTTTTTGCGGCCGCAAGTGTTGGATCGCGGCAATACCGCACTTGCCGAAAGCACCATAGACAATGCATGGGGCTTGCCGCAGGTGTGCCGCAAGTGCGACCGTTAGGCGGCAGATGCAATAAATCTACCGGATCTGCCGCAATCAATGAAAAACGCTGATGTGAAAGGGGCCTTAGACAGGCCTCTCAGGGCCCAACCTCCTAGCTGAAGTTCAGGCAGCGTGTGAATACATCAGACTTCCAGCAGAGGGAACACCAATTCTTCCCAGACATGGCATTACAAAAAATGTTAAGGAAATAACATCTGTGGCAGCCAGACTGCAGGGGTGCCACACATTCATAAAGAGTGATACCCAATTTCTGCAGGCTGCCTTACTACTCCTGCCATATGTCCTCGTCTTCCCTGTATAAAAGACTAGTATTATTAGCCAAGTTGGCATCATAATCCACTCTTCTTCATGTAGGTCTTCTTAAAACCACACCCTTTTAGTAAAAAGCCAATGGGACCCAATTCATGAAAGCTTTAATAGCAGGATTCTGGGGTAAAAGCTCTAAAAGGCTGCAATACTTTGCAACTTATGGTGCCTATGTGGCCCCTGTGTCCAGGAGGCCACAAAGGGAACTGCAGCCAGGCAGGTAGGACGACAGTTGCACATCAACACCCTCACTGCCCACACAACCCACGTACAGTAGATGGCAGCATCCAGCCCGAAGCCTGGGAACTCTAGGCAGGCGAGGGGTGGTAGATTTAGAGAAGTGGGTTGGGCACACACGTAGTCAGGTGACTAACAGTATAAATAGTGAAGGGGGAGGAGGAAGGAGTCAGTAGGCCAGAGTGAGCCGACCAGAAAAGATCAAGAGTAGGCCCAGGGTGCCGATCAGCAAAGACACA
Organism: Allobates femoralis; assembly: GCA_033576535.1. Lineage (NCBI taxonomy): Eukaryota > Metazoa > Chordata > Amphibia > Anura > Aromobatidae > Allobates > Allobates femoralis. The sequence continues at coordinate 122,158,047 of JARQOC010000004.1, read as the reverse complement.
GACCAGCAGCAGGCTGAGGAGCACGGCACAGGCCGAGAGACAGCAGTAGGCCGAGTTAAGCTGAGAAGGAAAGAAGGAATCACACGTCCTGGCAAGGTGGGGTGTAAGGAGCGCAGAATCTGTACCGAACCAGTGCGAGCCGGAGGAGAGAGAAAGCCTATTCGGAGCCAGTACCCCCAGGAGTGTGAAGGGAAGAGAGGGACGGTGATACCCGGGCCCTAGAATTACAGCCGAGACGACAGACTGCAGGCAGAGTAGCCCTCCTATGACACTGGAAGACACAGTAGAGAGAGCCTGGAAGAGCCTCACACGGGAGGACTGCTGGAAGCTGGGCTGAGTAGAGTGTCGGCTCTAGAGGGGACCGTAGTTTCACCCAGCATCCCCAGACAACCGACGGGGGACCACAGCTACACGTTAGGGTCTCTACCCCAAAGGACAGGCAGCTCAGTGACAACCAGGAGGACCCACAGGGGCCCGAGTCACCGCCATACTGTCCGGAGACGCACACCAAGCGAACCCAGAGAGAGTTAACAGCCCGGAAAGGACACAGAGACAGAGTGAGGGGTCACAGAGAAAGAGACCTGGCTGCAGAGAGTAAAGGGAACCCGGAGGGGAAAGTGTGCCCGTGTATTGAGACTTGTAACCGACTGTAAGAACTGTGTTGAACTGTAACTGTAACTTGAGAACGTAAGAAGTAAACACGGTGAACCCTGAATCCAACTCTCTGGTGTGTCTCTGTCTGCGAACTATTCCCTCCATACAGGATTATAACAACCCTCCACCTGCAGAGCCACAGCTTGCCAGCTCCAGCACCGAGGAAGGATTCCTGCAGCATCTGACTAGTAAGTGAATTGCACTCAGCACCAAGCCTGCACACTACACAATAGACTCTAACCATCACTTCCCCGGGGAATACAGTTCTGCCCACGGGAACTATACCATCTACGCTGCCGTTACATCATCCCCGGAGGCTCTGCAGCAGCAATGGCCCCATCACTGGCCGCACACAGTGGGTGGCGTCACGACTGACAATCCACTGTAAATATCCCCTTTTATTTGCCAGCCCGGGACACGGTCCGGACCAGGACCACCCGTGACTTCCCCGGTAGCAGACCCGGTCCGGTACCGAATACCCCGTCCCAGTGGGCTCGACACCTACACTCCAGTTTCTCTGAGATCTGACAAAATGGGAGGGGGGGGAGCTGGAGTGGGACAGGGCTCCCCTAGCTCATCTAATTCATGACAAGCTGTGACATTCCCTTGCACCCCCCTCACCAAGAGCAGTGTGACCAACCCCCCAGTATGAATTGGGCTCTGTAGTTACATATAGAGAGGGGGGCACATCTCAGGAATGACGGGCCCATCTCAGGAATGAAGAGAGGAGGGCACATCTCAGGAATGAAGAAAGGGGCACATCTCAGGAATGAAGAGAGGGGCACATCTCAGGAATGAAGAGAGGGGGGCACATCTCAGGAATGAAGAGGAGGGGGCACACCTCAGGAATGAAGAAGAGGCACATCTCAGGAATGAAGAGAGAGGCACATCTCAGGAATGAAGAGAGGAGGGCACATCTCAGGAATGAAGAGGAGGGCACATCTCAGGAATGAAGAGAGGAGGGCACATCTCAGGAATGAAGAAGAGGGCACATCTCAGGAATGAAGAGAGGAGGGCACATCTCAGGAATGAAGAGAGGAGGGCACATCTCAGGAATGAAGAGAGAGGGCACATCTCAGGAATGAAGAGAGGAGGGCACATCTCAGGAATGAGAGAGGGGGGCACATCTCAGGAATGAAGAAGGGGGCACATCTCAGGAATGAAGAAGGGGGCACATCTCAGGAATGAAGAGAGGGGGCACATCTCAGGAATGAAGGGAGGGGCACATCTCAGGATGAAGGGAGGGGGCACATCTCAGGAATGAAGAGAGGAGGGCACATCTCAGGAATGAAGAGAGGAGGGCACATCTCAGGAATGAAGAGAGGAGGGCACATCTCAGGAATGAAGAGAGGAGGGCACAGCTCAGGAATGAAGAGAGGAGGGCACAGCTCAGGAATGAAGAGAGGAGGGCACAGCTCAGGAATGAAGAGAGGAGGGCACAGCTCAGGAATGAAGAGAGGAGGGCACATCTCAGGAATGAAGAGTGGAGGGCACATCTCTGGAATGAAGAGAGGAGGGCACATATCAGGAATGAAGAGAGGAGGGCACATCTCAGGAATGAAGAGAGGAGGGCACATCTCAGGAATGAAGAGGGGGCACATCTCAGGAATGAAGAGAGGAGGGCACATCTCAGGAATGAAGAAGGGGCACATCTCAGGTATGAAGAAGGGGGCACATCTCAGGAATGAAGAAGGAGGCACATCTCAGGAATGAAGAAGGGGGCACATCTCAGGAATGAAGAAGGGGGCACATCTCAGAAATGAAGAGAGGAGGGCACATCTCAGGAATGAAGAGAGGGGGGCACATCTCAGGAACGAAGAGAGGGGGCACATCTCAGGAACGGAGAGAGGGGAGCACATCTCAGGAACGAAGAGAGGGGGCACATCTCAGGAACGAAGAGAAGGGGCACATCTCAGGAACGAAGAGAGGGGGCACATCTCGGGAATGAAGAGAGGAGGGCACATCTCAGGAATGAAGAGAGGGGGGGCGTGGCTTGACGCAGCTAAGGAATGGCCGCCTGATCCCGGAGCTCTGGAGCTCACAGATACTAAAGCGGCTCAACCAGTGCCCAGAACCTCACTACAAGCCTGCAAACCGGCCCCGCAGGCTCGGGACAACACAGAGCACATATGGGGAAGACCCGGAGCGGGAAGCCTAATTCCCCGCAGCGCGTGACCGCGTATTTCACCAGCTCAAAGCCTGCCAGCAGCTCACCCAAGATGGCGCCGTCCTAACCGCTCGCTCCCCGCTCTTCCTCCAGACGGAGTTCAGTGGCTTCATCTGTGTCTAACAGAGGAAGAAGGGAGGACTCTCCGGTTACACACAATAGCATGGAAAAAATGCTGTCTTCCATGCTTTCCTCCCTCAGATCTTCACTGCAGGAAGATATAAAAGGTATGATGGCTGACATGAGGGGGGAAATAGCTGAAGTGGGAGGCCGGACAGATAGATTGGAGAGAAAAATGGTGGAACTTGTTAAGTCACACAATGATTTAATTGACACACACGAAGTCCTGAAAGCTGACATGGCCAAAGTGCAGGCAAAACAACTAGATTTGGAAGACAGACACAGGAGGAACAACATCCGTATTAGGGGGATTCCAGAATCTGTGCAGCCTAAAGACCTCCGTCCTCTTTTACAGGATTTTATAATGGCTGCTATGCCTAAAGTTCAGAGACAGGACATAATAATCGACCGGATTCATAGGCTGCCAAAGCCGTCTCATATAAACCCCGCTCTGCCCAGAGATACAATAGCCAGGATCCACTTTTATGAACCAAAAGACTTTCTTTATAGTCTCAGAGGCAAACCTGACCTTCCAGAACAATTTGCACCCCTTGTTGTCTTCTCAGACTTATCTCCTGGCACTTTGGCACTACGTAGGGCGTTTCAGCCATACACTTCTGTCCTAAGAAAGGAGAATATCCCCTACATGTGGGGGTTCCCAACTAAGCTTCTCATACGCCGAAATGACACTACACATATCTGTGTTCTTCCAGAACATGCGGCCAAGCTCTTGCCCCAATGGGGACTGGGATCACCGACTAAAAAAGGAGGCCCTTCTTCTTCTCCACCTGCTCCAAACAAAAAGCACATTGATCCTGAATGGAGCACAGTCTGAGCACATTAACTAGACTCTGTGAGCTTTGAACTTTCTCCTTGGGATGTGGCCAAGAATTGAGGTTTGTTAGGATGCAGGGAGAAGATCTGAAATCCTGGACGTTAACCCTCAGAGTGTATTTTTGTCACTCACTGACCACTACTGGAGGGATGTACCTCTCTCCATTTTTGTTTTGGCTCTCTTTTCTTCCTGTTTTTTCTTGGTTTGGTTTTTGTGGGATGGGATGTCGATCTCCTACTTCACCAAATTCTGTTCAAATTCACTGTTTCTACCCCTTAACCCGTTTCCCATACCCCTATTTCCCTTTCCCACCCCAGATTGTATTATTGAAGCAGAAAAGTGTTTTCTTGCAGGTCTGCTGGAGCTATTTACACAATGGGACAATATACAAGTTCAAGTTAAAATGTCGATATGAGTATTAATGTTTTATCTATTAATGTTAATGGGTTAAATTCCCCAACAAAAAGATCTATAGCATGGCGTCATATGCGCAAATCGAATAGTGAGATTATCTTTGTCCAGGAGACACACCTGTTAGCTGTAGACAACCATAGAATGCATTCACATATATACCCCCACCAATTTTATGCCAATAACAAAGCAAAAAAGGCGGGAGTGGGAATTCTTATAAAACACTCTGTTTCCTTTCAGCTTATAGCAACCATTCCTGATCCTGAGGGGCGCTACCTCATTCTTATATGCATTATAAACAGTTGTCATTATACGTTGGTCTCGTCCTACGCCCCCAATACTGGGCAAACCAGATTCATGCGGTCTCTCCTGGACAAAGTACAACTTCATACGCAGGGCCACAGATTGATATGTGGAGACTTTAACATGCCTATGTGTAAGAGATTGGATTGTACTGGGCCCTCACATACCAGGGGGGAACTAGGACACATAATCTCGGAGAATGGTCTACATGACGTGTGGAGGTACCAACATAGTGGTGAGCGTGATTACACCTTTTTCTCCAATAGATACCACACCTACAGCCGAATAGACGCCATATTGGTGGATGATGCCTTATTACATAAATGTCAACAAACGAGCATTGGCAACATCACGTGGTCCGACCATGCTCCGATTACGTTACAGATCTCTGATGTCATGGCCATGCCACCTCCTCACACATGGAAACTAAACTCATACCTTCTAACCAACCCAGATATTGTAAAAGATATGACTAATCAGATTAAAGATTATTTTTTTATCAACGATAATGGAGAAACACAAGACAAAGTGTTATGGCTATCACATAAGGCAGTAATCAGAGGTTTTTTTATTAAAATTGCCGCCCACATAAAAAAGTTATATGCAGCGGATCTGGAAGATACCTTGACCAAAATTAGTACTATGGAAGTTCAACATAAACAGAACCCCAGTCCACAACTATTAAAAGCCCTCCTAGAAGCTAGGAACCACCTAAGATCCTTGTTACTGCAAAAAGCTGAGAAAAATCTTAAAAAATTAAAAGCCCGTTACTATAACATGGGGGACAGGGCCGGGACTTTGCTGGCTCGTCGAGTTAAGAAGAGAGCTGCTCGTTTTAAAATACCATTCCTCAACTCTCACTCAGGAGAGCAAATAAGGAACCCCATCTCCATAACGGAAGAATTCCGTACTTTTTACGAGTCCTTATACAACTTAAAATCTGATAGCAATATACCACAACCTAATGAAAATACGATTTCGGCTTTCTTAGATAGCTTAGATTTACCTAAATTGACACCATCCCAATTAAACATGCTAAACTCCCCAATTACTGAAGCGGAATTAAATCACGCTCTTAGGTCCACCAAGAGAGGGACGGCTTCCGGACCGGACGGCTTCCCCTATGCTTATTATACGCAATTTTACCCCATTCTCTCCCCCTACTTGTTAAGACTGTTTGCATGCTGGCGATCCAGGGGGGAAATCAGGCGAGAAGGTCTAGAGGCTATAATAACTACCCTCCCCAAACCAGGGAAGACACCCACAGATCCGGGTAACTTTCGCCCGATAGCGCTGCTCAACTGCGACACCAAATTATATGCGAAGGTTTGGGCCACCAGATTGATGGAAGTTCTTCCATCTCTTGTGAACCCTGACCAGGTAGGGTTTGTGCCGGGTCACCAGGCGAGAGACGGAACCAGACGCCTTATAAACATTCTTGAATTGCTGGAGAAAACCGACTCTCCCGGTGTGCTCTTGTCACTAGATGCTGAAAAAGCTTTTGACAGGGTACACTGGGGGTATGTTGAAGCTGTTTTGAAAAAATGTGGTATTATTGGCCCGATATTGTCGGCTCTAATGGCGTTATATTCCTCTCCTAATGCTTCCGTCTGCGCCTCCGGCTTTACATCAAAATCCTTCAATATCTCTAATGGCACACGCCAGGGGTGTCCTCTTTCACCTTTAATTTTCGCATTGGTTATGGAGCCCTTGGCAGCGCATATCAGGCGAAACCCCCGAATTAGGGGAATAATTGTGGGAGGTATTGAACACAAAGTTGGCCTCTACGCAAACGATGTTATCCTGACTTGCTCTGAGGTTATACCAACATTACATGAAATAATGGCTGTTATAGAAAAATTTTCAGCAGCATCTTATTATAAACTTAACATCTCCAAGTCTATTATCTACCCAATAAATTTGACTACGCACACTCAGGAAGAAATTATAAAGAATTTTTCCTTTACATGGGCACCTGACGGTTTTAAATATCTAGGAATTTATATAACATCTATGCACAAAATAGTCAAGACAAACGTAGACCTCATTGCTAAAGACATTGGCAGGGAACTAGATAAGACTAACTCGGTGGGTCTTTCCTGGATCGCCAGGATCCAACTAATAAAAATGCTTATCCTCCCCAAACTAATTTATTTGTTCAGATGCCTACCTCTTACTTTCCCACGAACGTGTTTGACCAGGCTGCAGCGCATTATTAACAAATTCATCTGGGGAGGGAAACCCCACCGGGTAGCTCATAAGCTCATGATTTTACCTTATAAGGAAGGGGGCTTGGGTGTCCCTAATGTCCTCACTTACCATAGGGCGGCCATCATGGAACCGGCACAGTTGTGGTGGTCGGGAGACACAACCTCGTTAGGTTGGCTACAATTGGAGGTTAACAGAGCCCCCTCTAGGTCGCTCAGGCTTCTATTAGAAGCTGGGCTATTGAGCCCCCAGATGAGGGGGGATAATCTTTCCACCATGGACGCCTTGTTGGGGCTGTGGTATCAGCTGAGTAGAACCCTTCTCCAATTTTTATTTAGATATATATCTCTCAAAGCGTTGGAGATCCTAATTCCGGACTTATCTCTCAAAGATTGGAGAGAAAAAGGAGCCCTTCTTCTGTTCGACCTACTTGAATTAGATAAGATACTACCTTTCCAAGATATAGCAAATAAATTTGGACTGTCCAATAAATTATTTTACCAATACCTACAAGTACGCCACTTAATAAATAGTTGTAAAGTACCTATAATTGCTCTAGAGAGGGCGAACCCTCACCTACAAAGATATTTCAAATCCTCTTCTAGTCAGCATGGAGTCTCTATAGTATATCAAGCTCTCCTATCCCCTATTGAAAAAACTAAACTCCCCTATATGGAAACCTGGGAAAAGTGATTGGATTTACAACATCTTTGGAGACATGGCAAACAGCTGCCTCACATACTTCTAAATATACATCCTGTTTAAACCATCTGGAACAGGCTAAAAAATTACAACTGAATTGGTACTTAACACCTCTGAAACTCCACAAATTTCATCCATTTACACCCAAACATTGTTGGAAAGGTTGTATAGAGGATGGTACAATGGAACATATGTGGTGGCACTGCCAAAGGGTTCGGAATTTCTGGAGAATAACAGAATGCATTTTAAGCAGGGTTACAGGACTGCCCATTACATTGGAAGCTCCTCTGGCCCTTCTAGGTATAGATATCGACAAATTCCCCTCTCCTCTTAAACCTATCATCACAAATATTCTAGTAGCAGCTAGGTTGTGCGTAGCCAGACATTGGAGAGATGAGACCTCCCCATCTGAAGACGAATTAATAGCTCTCATTAATTTGCACATGCAATATGAAACAATATTGTCTCACGATAATAATGTTAAATCCAAAAAATTAATTTGGTGGGACCCTTGGGCCCTATCTCAATATGCTCCATCGGCCCACTAATAGGTTACATGTCCCTATTATCTCTCATTATTTATCTCCTATTATTTATGGACCTCTATAATATGGAAATTGATTATTATGGTTATTTACTCTATCCAATACCAACTCACCCTTTATCTCTTACCTTCCCTAATCTCCTTCCCTCAACCCCTTACATCCTATTGTATCTATATTGCAGATATATTATGTTTTATTATGTGATCTGCACCGCTTATACCGTACTTATTTTGTATTGTTTCCTTCCTTGTTACCCCTTTTAATTCAATAAAAATTAATGTTTCAAAAAAAAAAGGAATGAAGAGAGGAGGGCACATCTCAGGAATGAAGAGGGGGCACAGCTCAGGAATGAAGAGTGGAGGGCACATCTCAGGAATGAAGAAGGGGCACATCTCAGGTATGAAGAAGGGGGCACATCTCAGGAATGAAGAAGGGGCACATCTCAGGTATGAAGAAGGGGGCACATCTCAGGAATGAAGAAGGGGGCACATCTCAGGAATGAAGAGAGGAGGGCACAGCTCAGGAATGAAGAGAGGGGAGCACATCTCGGGAACGAAGAGAGGGGGCACATCTCAGGAACGGAGAGAGGGGAGCACATCTCAGGAACGAAGAGAGGGGGCACATCTCAGGAACGAAGAGAGGGGGGCACATCTCGGGAATGAAGAGAGGGGGGCACATCTCGGGAATGAAGAGAGGAGGGCACATCTCAGGAATGAAGAGACGCAAGAACAAAAAGAAAATTGTCAGATTCAGGACATTTAAATGAGGTTAAAGGGAACCTGACTCCTAAAAATCAGCCCCCAGCCTATTATACCTGTCCCTGCACCACCAGTTTTGCATTGTAGGCATCCCTTTGTGATCTGTGGCTTCTCAGTTCTTGAGAAGTCACACAGGGCGCTCCCTGTGGCTTCTCATCCCCGCCTGCACATCAATTATTCATGCCCAGATGGGCATTGTGATCTCCCTCTCCCTCCACCATGGGCGGTATAGCTGGTATCACGCTATTCGCGTCATATCCGGCTATAGTGATGTTGTACACCCATTGGGTGTAGGGAGGACCTCGCGATGCGCATGCGTGAGGTTACTTTACAGGAACTTGATGAGCTGCCGTAGCTGCCATAAAGTAACCTTGCGCATCGCGAGGTCCTCCCTACACCCAATGGGTGTACGACTTCACTATAGACGGATATGACGTGAATAGCGTCATGCCGGCTATACCGCCCATGGTGGAGGGAGAGGGAGATCACAATGCATTAGCACGCCCATCTGGGTATGAATAATTGATGTGCAGGCGGGGATGAGAAGCCACAGGGAGCGCCCTGTGTGACTTCTCAAAAACTGAGAAGCAGCAGATCTATATGTAAGTTTTATAAACTTTACAAATACACATTTTTGACACAAAGGGATGCCTACAATGCTATACTGGTGGTTTGATGTGAGCTCCGGCGCGGCGCTCACATCAAAGCTCCGACATCTCAGCTTATCTAATCAGCTGAGATGTCGGGGTAACAGCACCGATCGGATCCAGGATCCAATTGGCGCTGTTAACCCCTTGGATCCCACTGTCAATCTCTGACAGCGGGATCCAAGGCAGCCGCGGCGGGGAATGCGCTGTTCCCTGCCTGCTCCAGAGATCCCACGATAATATTGCGGGATCTCCGGCGCTCACGTGACAGCCCGGGGTCCTAGCTAGACCCCGGATGCTGTCAGAGCGCAGTTTCCTGTTGTGGTTGGCAGGTGCTGCCAACCACAACAGGTCCGCGATTCAGGGAGATACAGATGAGCTGCAGCTCATCTGTATCTCCCAGAAGCGATCGCGCTGTGCAGCAAGGTGCCTCTTAAAGGGGCAGTGTAAAAATAAGAATTAATAAAAAAATAAAGTTTTTAAAAACCTGTAAAAAAAAAAATTATAAATGTTCAAATCACTGCCCTTTTCCCCCAATCACAATAAAAGTATTAAAAAAATTTAAAAAAATACACGTATGGTATTGCCGCATTCAGAATCGCCCGATCTATCATGGCATTAAATCCGTTAATGAGAGCCGTAAACTCTGTAATGGAAAAAATGGTCCAAACGCCAAAATTCAGTTTTTTTGGTCGCCGCAACATTGCTATAAAATACAATAACGGGAGATCAAAACTGCAGATCGCCCAAAAAATGGTATCATTAGAAACGTTAGCTCAAGACGCAAAAAATAAGCCATCACCCAGCCCCAGATCCTGAAAAATGAGGACGCTACGGGGCGCAGAATATGGCGCAAAAAGTCTGTTTTTTTTTCAAATTCTGAATTTTTTTTCACCACTTAGATACCGGTAAAGGTATACATGTTGGGAGTCTATGAACTCGTACTGACCCGAGGCATCACCCCGTCATGTCTGTTTTATCATATAATGAACATGGCGACTGAAATACCCAAAAAACAAACGTGTTATTGCACTTTTTTTTGCAATTTTACTGCATTTAGAATTTTTTTGCAATTTCCCTGTACACTATATGGTAAAATAAATGATTGCATATGAAAGTACAACTCATCCCGCAAAAAACAAACCATCATATGTCTATATTGACGGAAAAATAAAAAAGTTATGGCTCCTGGAAGCAGGGGAGCAAAAAACGAAAATGAAAAACGAAAAATTCCAAGGTCATGAAGGGGTTAAATAAATATTCCATACTTCTGGTCAGTGACTCCTACACCTGATAGGTAAATCCGGGGATGCAGGGGTTATAGGGCAGGTGTGTGATACATACAGGACAGCAGACACCTGTGTGACGTCACTCTCTGCCATTTACCTGTCACCCCAGCTTCAGGTACAAGTGGAGCCCTGCTGCGCCCTGTGCATTACACTCCACCCATAGGACACACTATGGCATCGTGCCCATATAATGGCAGTATTGTAGGGCAATGCCTGGATGGACGAGCAGGGAGGGGGGTTGAGATCAGGGCGCCTCTGGGTCACCTGCGCTGCCAGCATGGACACCCTGTGGCAGGCAATGTCCGCAGGGGGCGCTGTACAGTCAGTGGCACACATCAATCTCCTGAGTGTGGCCGGTGAGCCCGCTCCGCGCCCTCCCGTGACGTCATCGGCTGACAACTCCTCCCCCATGACGTCACCGGCAGCACGCCCCTCCCCTCCCGTGACGTCACCGGCCGGCAGCTCCTGCGCACTGAGTCCTCCATCTCCTGTGGAGGGCGCAGCTGCCCGGAGAAAGGGCTGGCGGGGACACCGGCGGGATGAGGCTGAGCTGAGGCGGCGGTGGTGGTGGGATGGAGATCGCGCTGCTCTGCGATGATGAGCTGTGTAAGTGTGTGCACAGGGCGGGGGTGGCATCACTGCGCGCATCACTGACACTTCTACCCCGAGTTATCCATAGCTTCAGCCTGACGTGTAGGAACAGAGGGAGCAGCCTGCAGAGCGGAGCCGGGAACTAGAGAGGATGTGTCCATAGTCACCAATCAGGACGGAGCTCTCATCTCCCAAAGGACCGCGCAGAAATGAGAGCTGGCATCTGATTGGTTGTTGGCAGCTACCATTCCCTGCTGTTAGTTTTCTGCTTGTTCTCAGTCAGAGGGTGTCTTCTCAGGGTCATGTTTGTCCAGACTGTGGTGTGTGGCTGTTTCCAGTACTTCCATACATAATGAATGGGGTGAGGTGTACATTTAGGATGGGTCCACTCCATTTGGGATGGGTGACTGTTTCCCAGGGTCCAGCGCCCTGTTTGTGGGATGTTTGGGGGGACCCAGCTGTCTGAACCCCCAATGATTAATATCCTATAGATTGAGGATAAGGGTATATGCACACAGGTAAGGTTTTGCCTTGGTTTTATGTAAATCTATGCTAATCTAATCCTGAGTCTTTGGTTTCCAGCAAACCCTATGTGATCAGGGAAAAGCTTTCACACACTGGTTTTATTTCTCTGCAGAAAGTGGAAACATCACAGGTGTTTCCACTTTAGCCAAAGTGCAGAACAGAATTGACATGCTTGTTCTTTCTAATGGCCACTTTACACGTCCCAACGTCGGTCCGATATTGGATCCGACGCCGCGGGAGCGCGCTTTTTCTGGCCAGATTTCCAAGATTGCATCGGAGATTTACACAGCGCGATATCGGCAGACAACACCTGTACGATGTGTACGCCCCCTTGTACGGCCGACCCAAGAACGACGATTTAACATGGGACAGGATAGGGGACGTTGTATTCCAAATCGTTGTTGGGCTTTCACACAGCAAGATCCAGCCACATCGTCCATCCAATATCGACCTGTTGGAGAGCAGGCTCATTTGATCCCCGATATCGGTTTGGCATCGTTCGTGCATCGTATTGGACATTTACACCATACAAAGCATGAACGATATCGGGGCCAACGCACAAACCACTTGACTTTTGGTCGGAGTTGGACGCCGATATGGCGACGTGTAAACACACCATTAGGCCCCCTTCACAACACGTTTTTCAGGATCAGCCCCGGATCCGGTTTCAGCCCCATAGTATTCCCATGAGGCCGGATGATTGTTTTGCCATCCTGTTTTGTGCTGTCTGGGAGTTTCCAGCAACTTTCATTTTTTGGCCCCGGACATAAAATCGGAACAAGCAGCATTTTTTGTGTCCGGGCCAAAACCACTCAAAATCGGATCCTCCCGTCCCCGGCGCGATCTGGCGCTCCCTAACATGAGTATGGTGCCGGATCCGACAAAAAAATCAGATCTGGGAGCCGGACACTGAACTTCAGCAGCTGGAGAGCTCCCTGCTGAGCTTTCAGGACCTGACTAGCAGGGACAGCTCCTGAAAGCTGCACTCAGCTGAATCCGGCTGCAAACCAGACCTCCGGTTGTTTGTCCAGATCTGTCAGGTTCTGTCTGGTGCTTCCTGCAAAGCACTGGAGAGAACCTGACAGGGCAAAAATCGTGGTGTGAAGGGGGTCTAAAACACAGCAAGACCTGAGGTGTTTCCACTTTCTTCACCAAACAAAAACCAATGTGTGCACAGCTAATCCTAGAATCACATAGGCTTTGCTGGAAAACAAAAATGCAGCAAATCCTGTGGTGTTTGCACTGTCTCCAGAGAACAAAAAACAATGTGTGTGAAAGCTTTTCCCTGATCACTTAGGTTTTTCTGGAAACCAAAAACACAGGATTAGATTATCATAGATTTACATAAAACCAAGGCAAAACCTGACCCCAAAAACACAGTAAAACCTTACATGGGGCACATACCCTAACACTGCCTCGGGAATAATCCTTTAAAACATTGACTTCTGTCTCACACAGAAGTATTTATTCTGTGGGATAGTATGTGTTAAAGGGAATCTGTCATGTATAAAAACCATTATAAACCTGCAGATATGGGGTTAATCTGTATATTAAAAATATTCTGAGCCTGCCTGGCGCTTGCACATTACTTTAATCCTCCTGACATCGTTCCGGTTTCCAGGGTGGAGCAGGCGCTGGATCAGTCACCGCTCTGTGTATAGTAAGAGGAGGCTGTAACCGCCTCAGCACTGACTGACAGTGTCCTCTAAGGCTTCATTCACACATCCGTGTCGCCACGGATGTGTGATACAAGGCTGTTTGTGGGCGGGGTGTGCACACATGTGTCACTAACGTGTGACACATGTGTGCTGTCCATGTGCTATCCATGAATAGCACATGGACAGCCTGTCACCTCATACTCGCCTCCCTCCAGTGCCGTTGCTCCTCTCACTTCCGGTCTGCTGTCAGGCTCAGTGAAGTGAATATTCATGAGCCATATGAGCGGCCCCGGAAGAGAGAGGAACTGTCAGCGCTGGAGGGAGGTGAGTATGAAATGTTTTTTTTTTTTTTTTTTATACACTTTTCACATTTGTCTGTTCACACGGATGACATCTTTGTGCATGGACGTTTCGGAGCAAAAGTGGTCCATTACTCCGCAAAAAAACTGACATGTTTCCGTATGGAGCACATGGACATGCATCTGCTCCACACGGAGACACAGTCCGTGCGGAATTATGGACATGTGAAGGGAGCCATAGGGGATCATGTGTCCCCGTATGTCCGTGCCTTCGGCATGTGTCGGCACGGGCTGCACACGTGCCGGAGGCACGGATGTGTGAATGAGGCCTAAAGCCTGTTTCACACATCCGTGCAAACCACAGACATGTGAGACAAGGCCATTTTTGGGCAGGGCATGTATCGTGTCATGGATCATGTGACACGTGCGCTGTCCTTGTGCTTTTCGTGGATAGCACAGGGACAGCCTGTCAGTGTATACTTGCCTCCCTCCAGCACTGCTGCTCCTCTCACTTCCAGTCCGCTGTCAGGCTCAGTGAAGCGAATATTCATGAGCTTAATGAGCGGCACCGGACGTGAGAGGAACTATCAGCGCTGAAGACAGGAGAGTATGAAATTCTTTGTTTTTTTTACTTTAAAAACTTGCTTCTGGTCCTTGCACGCGGATGTCATATGGATGATATCCATGTGCGGGACATTTTTGTACGGACCCATTGACCTGAATGGGTCAGTGCTGCTGCTGAAAAACGGACATGTCGCTGTGTGGAGCACACGGACACGCATCTGCTCCACACAACGACGGTCCATGCTCAATAATTGACATGTGAAGGGGGCCATAGGGGATCATGTCTTCCCGTATGTCCTTGCCTCCGGCATGTGTCGACACAGACCGCATACATGCTGGATGCACGGATGTGTGAAAGAGGCCTAATGCAGAGTGGCGTTCAGTTAGTGTGGGGGGCAGTTATACAGGTGCCGCTTCCATACACAGTGGTGAGTGATCCTGCGCCACCCCTGTGACGGAAACTGGAACACTGCCAGGAGGATGAAAGTTCTTTTCCCACTGGCAGTGGGGCTCAATTTGCAGGTGCTGGACAAGTATTACCGTATATACTCGAGTATAAGCTGACCCGAGTATAAGCCGAGGCCTCTAATTTTACCCTTCAAAACTAGGGAAACTTATTGACTCGAGTATAAGCCTGGGGGGGAAATGAAGCAGACTCTCATCACGGTATACAGCCCCTCTCATCATGATAAATGGTCCCCATCACTGGTATATAATCCCCCATCACTGTATAATAGGACCTCCATCACTGGTATACAGTCCCCCCCCCCCCCCATCAGAGGTTACGGCCTCCCATCAGTGGTATATACAGGCCCCCCCCTCAGTGGTATATACAGGCCTCCCATCAGTGGTATATACAGGCCCCCCCCTCAGTGGTATATACAGGTCCCACATGAGTGGTATATACAGGTCCCACATGAGTGGTATATACAGGTCCCACATGAGTGGTATATACAGGTCCCACATGAGTGGTATATACAGGTCCCACATGAGTTGTATATACAGGTCCCACATCAGTGGTATATACAGGTCCCACATCAGTGATATATACAGGTCCCACATCAGTGATATATACAGCCCCCCCTCAGTGATATATACAGCCCCCCCTCAGTGGTATATACAGGCTCCCTCCCCTCAGTGGTATATACAGGCTCCCTCCCCTCAGTGGTATATACAGGCCCCCTCCCCTCAGTGGTATATACAGGCCCCCTCCCCTCAGTGGTATATACAGGCCCCCTCCCCTCAGCGGTATATACAGGCCCCCTCCCCTCAGCGGTATATACAGGCCCCCTCCCCTCAGCGGTATATACAGGCCCCCTCCCCTCAGCGGTATATACAGGCCCCCTCCCCTCAGTGGTATATACAGGCTGCCCCCCCCCCCCATCAGTGGTATACAGGTCCTCCCCCCCCCCCCCCCCCGCAGTGGTATACAGCCCGCCCACCCCCCCATCAGTGGTATACAGGCCCCCCTTTGCTGCCGCACACCTGTAAAATAATATCTCATTCATACTTATCCCTGATCCTGTCGCGTCCTCCGGTCTTCTTCCTGCTTGTACCCGGCGGGCGCAGCAGCAATGATGTCATTGCTTGTGCGCCGGTTCCATGACGCCGGGTTCAAGCAGGAAGAAGAGCGGAGGAAGCGACAGCATCAGGATAAGTATGAATGAGATATTATTTTACAGGTGTGCGGCAGCAAGGGGGGGCCTGTATACCACTGCAGGGGGGGGGGGGCCTGTATACCACTGATGGCGGGTCAGGGGGCCTGTATACCTGTATACCACTGAGGGGGGAGCGCTAACATAGTGCAGTGTAATATGCACCGCTCCCCCTGCCACTGATGGACAGGGGGATGCAATGCATATTGCATTGCACTAATGAGCGGCCCCACGTGACTGGCCGCTCCTATTGCAGCCTCCCCCTGCCTCCAG